>CABHPQ010002374.1:11280-77943 GCA_902168405.1 Peromyscus aztecus | reverse complement strand
TCCTTCAGAAAGCTTTGATGCTATGGGTGGAACTTTCCAGGCCTCTGCCTTACCCTGGCCTCCTCAGCTTTGAGAGTTCCCGAGAAGCTAACATCAGGGCACTCACACTCTCTCTCCACTTACCTACTGATTGTTTCCTGCGACAGTTAACTCAGAAAGGACAGAGACGGGGTTTGCTTTTTCCATACACTGTGCAGTGCCCTACACTGACTGTGTAAGAAAATGTTTAATAAGTGCATGCTCAGTTCCTGAATGAATGAATAGAAGGAAGGATAGCTTTGGTGAACAGGGTAGGGGTATTGTTTGGATTTAATCAGCTGTGAGCACAACAGATGTAGTTTTTTTCCCTTTCTCCTTATTTTCGTTTCATAACTTTCCAACAAGAATCAAGACCTTTAAACTCCTTACTTCAAAAAAAAGCTTCAAGTGGGTGGAGAGAAAGCAGAAACTGCTCGATGAGGGCTACTCTTATTTTTTGAGAGCTAAAGATCTTGGAAAAAATGATGTCCTGCATCTCTCAGACGCATGTGACTGAGAGGAGGTATTCTTTGCAGCATCTAGAAGGGAAGAAAAGTTTTTTTCATTGTAAGTAAACAGAACTCTGGGGATTCTGAAAACAGGAGTCCCTTCCTGACAAGACCAAGGAGAAATGGAGGACTACAGAGAAGAGCAGTGTAGTGTGTTAAAGAGTGAGTCTTATGAGCTGCTTATCTCCAAGAACATTTTGTATGCTCTGTGTGGGATCTCATATTCAGGGATGTATGTGTCAAAACCACACAAGTAAATAAATATAGCTGTATGTAGGCTATGGACACTATTACTATATTTGAATAATTACTAACTAAATAGTTATCACCATGAATTAAGTATATATAACATACACTGGTAATGATATATATGACGTGTCCTAAACTATATATATTATATTTACTTAGTTGTACATTATTTATTGTAAAATAATATATACCTCTACACACTTAAAACCTTTTTCTTTTTTTTTTCTCTTTCTCTCTCTCTCTCTTTTTTTTATTTTTCGAGACAGGGTTTTCTCAGTGTAGCTTTGCACCTTTCCTGGAACTCAGTCTGTAGCTCAGGCTGGCCTCGAACTCACAGAGATCCACCTGGCTCTGTCTCCCGAGCGCTGGGATTAAAGGTGTGCGCTACCACCTCCCAGCTATAAAGCTTTTTCTTTTAATATAATTCTGCATGGCAAAGCCCTCCTCAGGTTTGGCCTTTAGTAGGGAATATAACTTGCTCTCTTGCCTATTACAGGTATCTCTCAACCATAGTTTTGTCCCATTATCTAGAAGGAGAAATTATTGACTGGAGTAGTTGGATTATAAAGGAAAAGTCACATAATAAATCAAGACAACTGGAAATACACACCCTCGGGATTTGTTAGACATATTATAATCATATAAATGTTTTTTTTAGGTAATTAGACCCACTTGGTCTCCCAGTAATTCACTCTTTTATTTAGAGACATTTATCTTATGATTATGCACAGTGGTCAAGACACTGTGGATTCACTGTCACAGAGAACTGAGATGTAGCATATTTCAAACCAGGAATGGATATCTTAGTTTCAAACTTTGTTTTCAGAATGACATTGTTTTTCTTTTTAATTTATTTTGGTTTATGTGTATGGGTGTTTTGCCTTCATGCATGCCTGTGAAACATGTACATGCCTGGTGCTCAGGGAGACAAGACAGGGTATTGGATCCCTTGTAAATGGAGTTATAGACCTCGTGATCCACTGTGAAGGTGCTGGGAGCAGTACCTGGGTCTTGGGAAGAACAGCTAGTGCTTTTAACCACTGAATCATCTCTCCAACTTCTAGGATGAGATTTCTTGCATGCTTTTCCTGAAGATGTTTATTCTGTCCATAGGGAGGAAATGTACAAAGCCAAGGTACTATTTGGTAATGCTGTGAGGACATGCTCATAACAGTGTAATCCTTTTATCTTTTATTGATATTAGTGATCAATAAATAACAAGAGGTCAAACTCTTCTGCAAACTATTTTTGAGCATGCTCAATTTCCCCTGCTCTGCAGGAGTAAGTATAATCTGCCTTCATTATCATCTACCTTCCTTACATTATCTCACAATAGGAAAGAAAGCATTGAGTTCTATATGCACGTTTAATCTTCCAGTTACTGATGTAGAGGCCACAACTGATTGTGTTTATATTATTGAGGGTGATCCACATTTATGACAGCTGGTAACATTCACTTCTTTGAGGAATTACTGAAAATAATCGACAAACACATACAGAGTGTTCTGGATATGGAGGTTTCTGGATTTTGACCAGACTAGTTTTACTGCATCCTCAAAGTACTCTCTGACACTAGCTTTGCATGAATCTTGCAAGCCAAACTATTTGTGTGGAATAGATTTCATGATTGATTTCAGTAAGCGCCTTCAATACCCATAGGATCTCATTCTTTTCTGTACAACAAGAAAACTGGGATGCTTAACACAAGAATGTGATCAGTCCTTGAAAGAAGAGGCTTTGTTCTTTATTGGAAATTACAGGCTTGGCCAAAAACTTAACTTCAAATGTCAAGTCCAACCCTAAAGATGTTATGTTACCAGAGGTCCAGGTCTGGGCCAGGTGTCTCCAGGTTCTTGGCCTCTTGTCCAAAGAATTGAAAATAGGGGTCCATAAAGATTTGCAAAAATAGCAAGGTCTCTTTATTGAAGAAAAACAATAGAAAACACCAGAATGCACTGCCAGAGAGCAACAGGCTGCAAGGGTGAGGATACTCAAGGGCTCAGGTATTGTTCATGATTTTCTTTTATAGGACTCAAGAGAAGGAAGAATTTGGTTGCTAAAGAGTGTAGTTTGAGTGGTTCTCTATATTGGTTGATATATTCGTTTATATGTTCATGTTTTCCTACTGTGCATGTCTCTTCCCATAACGCATTTAGTTTCAATCATGTGCAAGCTCAATTATCCACAAGCATATGATGGTAAATAGGGGATTCTCTCTAAAAGGCTAGTTTTGCCTTACTGTTTATGCATCCCAAACCAGTTCAGGACTGACAGCCTTTCCATTCTTTGTAACAGACACATTGAAAATGCACTAGAATAGAAACTGTCTAAATCTAATTGGAACTAAGGGCAGAGAAATCTATATTATTGTTCAGATATGAGGTACATGGAGCCTGATGCAGGCAAGCCTCAAGGGGTTTCTGGGGTTGTTAGATGCATTTTTTGGAGAGGGGTATGACTGTATAGCACATGTAGGTGAAGCAAATAGGCTGCCATGTGCATGATGATGGGGGTATACATAATGGAAAACAAATAGAATCTCGGGCTAAACTCTCTTCTATGCTTGCCTACCTTGAAGGTACTAATCAGGACATGGTTCAGACCATTGAATTTCATTCTTTTTCCTCTGTTCCTCCTCAAACACAGACTAAAAAGAAAACCAATAGCAACACTAAAACTATGAAACCTCCAACAACAATGAAATAAGACCACACTGATACCAGGTCCCCAAACCTCGGAAACACTGCACAGAACATATATCAAGTAGCATCAATATTATTGTCTTCATACATACTACCAGGATCTTTACTCAGCCAACCCATTTTTTTCTTATTAATTCCCTCAACAACAGACTTATAGTCAAAATATATGATTTCCCTCTGCTTTTTTCCCTCCTTAGCACATCACCGGTGCGCTGCAATGTAAAACTGCAATTACAGGTAGCATCAGTGTCAGATGAAAATAACTCCACGCCACAGTTTTATTTATGAATCACAATAGTACTATAATTTAAATTATTTCTTTTTCTCTTGGGGGAAATAACACTGTAACATTAAGCTTAGCAGTACAGCTCTCTGTCTAAGAGCAGGGATTCATAGTCTCCCTCCTCCTTCCTTTTTTCAATCCTAAACTACTGTAATTCTTCTTTAACTGGTCTTCCCACTGGGCAAATTTAACCTCCAAACAGAGTACAGCTCTATAGCTCATCTTTCCATTTATAAATGAGCTAAATCTGCATACATTTTCTTCACGGGAGAGTTTACTTCGCCTTCCTGGAAAGCTCCATGGTGATTTACAAAAAGTTTTCCCTCAGTCTTTACAGCCTCCAAGGGATGGCTTCTACCTCGAGGACCTGCAGGCTCTCCCTGCCCTTCAGCTGCCACACCAAGCATTTCTTAAGGTCTCTAAGCAATGATCAGATAGGTTTTACTGATAACTCTTATGTAGTATTATCCCAGCACTGTGAATACTTACCTTATAACCAAGGAATACTTGCCAGTATATTTTTAAGTTCCAAATCAAGATAAAAGGTGTTTGTTATTTTCTGTAGTTTTGTAAGCTTCATGAAAGTGTGGATTTTTTTCAAGTTGGAGAATTTATGGAAATAAATATGCTTTAGAGTTTAGAAGAATACCCACACTGAATCTTGGTGGGCTCTTAAAGCTGATATCCCCAATGCTCCATAGACCACAGTTACAATGTTTACTTGACTTTGTGGCAGGGTTTGGAAAAAAAGTAGATCCACTGCTCATGAAAAATCCCAGAAATAAATCACTAGCATTTTCAGTCAGTTAGGATATGATGTTATTACCACTTATATGGAGACTTCCTAACTTTGCTTGGGATTTTTCTCTGATCACTAGAAATGTAAACTCTACCAGCAAATCCAAATTAGCCATTATCCAGACATACATATCACAGCACTGTGTGTGGCAGGGATGTTACCCCCTTAGAGAGACCTTGAAAGCATCTTACCCAGAAGCTGTAAAACCTCTCATCTTATACCTCTTTTATCTACAAAGCTCACCTATTCAATAATGGGGGATTTATTAAGGCAACTCCACGTAGTTAAAAGGGAGGTTTATTTTGAGGTAACTTACAAGTAAAGGGATAGGTTACAGGATCTAGGAGAGGTGAATTGCAGTCAATCTGGGTTCTCTGGAGAACTCTGCTTGGCCTACCTCCAGCATCCAGGATCACCAGGAACCAAGAGAGCTGGCACATCCGGATCTTGAGTCTTAAGGGCTCCCATCTCGGCCCCACCTCAGGGGCAGGTCATAGGTTACTGGAAGCCTCACTGGGGGTAGTACTTCCAGGTCAAAGCTGGAATAGCTACCCACTGCAGCTCAATATCTTGTTTCTACCACTAGGTTCTTACAGTTTTGGAGGTATAGATGCTGCCTTGTTTATCTGGTGACTAAATCTCAAGAACTCTTCTCATGGCTTAAAGTGTATTCCCAAACTCATGTGAGTCAGTACACACCGAAGCCTAAGATGTACTATGCGAGGAACATGAACTGAGGGCTGTGCTGCTTGTTCAATAGAGTGGAATATGTTGTTAAGACTTGTGTACTCTATGGGGAACACAGGGGCCTGGGATATTCTGCCCCTGCCCTTTCTGTTACTTCTAGACAGAAAGGAACACTTTGGTTACGATGGCCACTGACTGGCTCTAGGAAAGCCAAGGATGGTCTGGAATGTCCCTGTTGCTCTGATGCAGCTAGCAAAGCTCTCTCTGGATTCAGCATCTGGACTGAATCTCTAGCCTATCTTTATAGATGTCACCCTACAGATGCTCTGTGATTGCCTACTCTCTTCCTAGGAGTATGAAGAGGGCCCTAGGTGTTCTATTCAAAGGACCTGTGTGGCCTTGACCAATGCTCTGATGTTAAACCCATGGAAATAATAGTAGTCTAGATGCTGAATAGAAATCAGATGTGTTCTCTCATATATGCTAATTTCTCACAGATTCTGTGGCTGGGTTTCCTAGGCACTGAAGCAACTTTGGCTGTTTTGAAGAACTGGAGCAAGTCCAGTTGAGGGCATGGTTAGGACAGATTGCAGCTGAAATGTAGGGGATCGCAGAAAGCCATTCTGAGAAGGAAGATTTGGAGGTAGAAATCAGTAGATTTCTAAGTAGGAGGACAAAACCCTACAGGAAGAGACATATGTCTTATATGTCTGCTTATACCCCTACCCACCAACCATTTGAAAATAAAGTCCTTCTTTCCACATGGTAAATGCTTAAATGCTAAATAAATATTTGATAACTGGAGTCAGGAATTAATTGGAGAAATAAACTAAGAGTGTTGGGAAGGAATTAGAAGTGCATTTAGAATACTACCAGCAGCAGGCTGTCCTCTGCAAGAGGCCTGCAGCATGCAGTATGTTTTAAACTAGAATAAGGGCAGGGGCCCAGATCTGAACAAATAAGACAGAGGCTCAGTTACATCAACTGAGCACAGAACTGAATTTACCATGATACTGCTCATGATCCAGGTGGCTAGGATCTAAGAATGGTCTCTGAGGAGACTCTGAATAACCATCCTTACTAATATTAGGTGATTAACAAGTACATTTAGAATGTAGTCAATAATTCCATGTGACAAAGTACTTTTATCACAAGGTTTTAAGTGAAATGCATTTAAATAGAAAATATTTTTCTTGTTATTATCCATACTTTTTTTAAAAAAGGAGTAGCTCTTGGTCATGGGGTATTGTTCCAAGGTCATTGTACATATTTATTCATTTAATCCTGATGACTCTCCAGGACAGAATATGTTATTGTACCATATTACATGAAAGACCAAAGCCATGATAGAATACATATCCTTTTTAAAGCAAAAAGATGGTAAATGACTAAAATGGGATTTAAATCTAAGAAATCTGACTTTTTTTTTTTTTTTGGTTTTTCAAGACAGGGTTTCTCTGTGTAGCTTTGTGCCTTTCCTGGAACTCACTTGGTAGTCTAGGCTGGTCTTGAACTCACAGAGGACTGCCTGGCTCTGCCTCTTAATTCTAACCTGTGACAACTGTTTGAAATTGTACTTTCCATGGAGAAATTGAATTATCATCCTTGAAATTAAGAGCACATGCTCATTCTATATAAATGAAATTTTACTGTTTGTAAGTTAGGTGCTTCTAAATCAACAAATGGGCTGCTCTTCAGTTCATTTGGCTGTTATGTCCATGTAGTGAGTGATCACCATTTACAGAAAAAGGTATCTTAGAGTCAAAGGCCCACTCTTTTTCATGGTACCTCATAGGCAGTCAACTGTGTCAAGATGAAGCTGAATATCTCCTTCCTATCCACTGGTTGTCAGAAACTCATTGAAGTGGATGATGAATGAAATCTTTGTACTTTCTATAAAGAGCACATGGCCACAGAAGTAGTTGCTGATGCTCTATGTGGAAAGTGGAAGGTTACTTGGTCCCAATCAATACTGGTAATGACAAACAAGCATTTCCTATGAGGCAAGGTGTCTTTACCCACTGAAGAGTACATGTGCTATTGAGTAATGGACTTTCTTTTTGTAGACCAAGTAGACCTGAAGATAGAAAACCTCAAATCTGTTTAGGGATGCACTATGGGTGCCAGTTTGAATGCTCACAACTTGGTTATTATATATATATATAAAAAAGGCAAGAAAGGGTATTCCTTTCCTTGACTGACAGATACTACTGAGAACCAGTGTTTAAGGCCAAAAGTGTTAGTAGAACCTGAAAATTTTTCAGTCTCTAAAGAAGATGGTGTCCACTAATATGTTGTCAGAAAGCCCTTAAACAAAAAAGGTAAGAAGCCCAGGATCAAAGCACCCAAGATTCAGCATCTTGTTATTCCATATGTCCTGCAACACAAATACCCAATGTATTAATGTACTAAAAAATGAGAAAGTTGCAGAATATGCTAAACTTTTGACCAGAAGAATGAAGGAAACCAAGGAAAACCAGAAACAGATTGCCAAGAGATGTAGGCTGTGCTTGCTGAGAGATTCTGCTTCCAAACCTGAGCCCAGTCAAAGTAAGTCTTTAAGAGTGACAAATAGATGAGCAAGACTTGAAAAAAATAAACAGGCCCTGGGGTGTATTGAATGTGTAGACTCATAACATTTATGTCTGACTGATTTCAAAAGAGAATTAATAAAAAAAAAGGATGCTACCAGTTGCTTTCTGTGTTGTCAGTAATATGAAATATTTCCAGCACTCATTGAAGGATCAATTTAGGAGAAACTAGGAACTTTAGCTTTAATTATTGCTGTATTTTAAAACAGAAGAAAATTATGTGGCTAGATCTAAAGGATAAAAGACATTTATGCTAATTTGATCTTTTGCTGTAATTTATTTTAGAATTCTCAATAGTAACATTAATCTTCAATGACTTATTTGAAGTAATATTGGATTCTGAAAGTATTTTCAGAAGAATTATATTGTAGTCCTAGGTGAATTACCTACCTTTATTTGAATGTTAAGTGTTATAAAATAGGCAATTTTGTAAAGCAAAGAGAATTTCTGATGGTTCAAACATTTCAACAAAATTAGTGGCATTTATTTTATCACTTTAATTAAATTTCATGCTTTGTGATGACTTAAAAAGTAAATCTTTTGAGATAATTTTGATTTTGCACAATATGGAATTAAAATCATAATTGATGAATATATACTAATTATGGCTTTATTTCTATGATATTACTTCTTCATTTGAATATTATGCCAAGAAAACACTATGCCCAAAGGGAACAAGTTAGGTATTAGATTTTCACTTTGATAACACAGGAACATAGGAACCATTTATTCATAATATTTTCTCATATATAGTAATGGCAGTAACTGGTTGATGAATTGACCTATATGAGGGTAGGAGTGAAAACCTATACTTAATTCATTTTAGGAGCCTGTAAAAGTTGTAGTTATTAGAATTGAAGCACACTGGGAAGTGTTACCTCACAAATTCCCCCTTCGTGACGGTCCATTGGGCTGGTTTTGCACACCCAGTGAGTCCATGTGCCTCTACTTTCCTGCAAAGTTTTATAGGAGAAACTGTTTCTCCCTGTACAAAAGAGTCCCAATAAAAGCTACAGGTGTAATTCATCCAGGCTCATATCTGAGATGAAATAATATGTTCACAAATAATGAGCAATGGATTTTTTGGCAGGTACTATGAAGGCTTTTGTGTTAGGATAAACTATTCAATAGAGCATTTCTACAAATAATATAGTCAAAATACAGTGATTGGTATTAGTCTCACCCATACACAGAACAGTGGAATTCAGTTTTCTGTATTTCTGACAGAACACCATTCTCTCTGTAATTATGCTGATTACTTTGGGTGGTCCCACATTGATTTTGACATTCCTCAGCATTGCAAACCATGATATCTGTCTAGCTGCTGGCATGGGAAGGCTCAGCCTAGGCAGCCTGGGGTGAGCTAAACCTGCAGTCCTCATCAGAGGAGACTCTGCAGACTCCTTTCCTACAGTGATTTCAGTGTGTCCATTTGAACTCCAGGGTATAGATGTGTGGCAAGATACTAGGCCGTGGGTGGATATGTATTGTTTGCTTATTTACACCTAAAAGGACTTGTAAGTCTTGTTTGAAACTTGTGATGACACATCTTTTGATATATATATACATATATATATATATGGTTTGAATCACTTACCAAAGGTTCTTGATTTCCTCATGTTCTATGAACTTTAGAATCTGGGAACACTGATCATCAATGGCAACTAATGGTGTAAGGAAGAAAGCTAATACCACAATTGTAGTTGGTGCATTCATAATTTTTTACAGGCTTACAAAATACTATGTCTTTTTCAGATGGCCTCCTTTGACCACATTCCATATCTAAAGAATTAGTCATTTATTCACTCAGGAAGCAGATAGAGTCTACCCCCATTTATTAAAAAGAACCCAGGCTTTATCTGTATATATTTCCTTGTCAACCTATGCAGATGATTGACCCTTCAGTGTCTGTCTATGGATGTCTGTCTTACTCAGTTTTGTTTGTTTGTTTATTTATATTGTGTCTATCTTTCTCCAGGCTCAGTCTTAGAATAGCCTCATCTAGGCCTTTGGCAAACATATAACTTTGGATTGCCAAGATTTTATCAGAGTCATTTGCAGATTGTTAATGGCATTTTGATTCATGTTCATTGAATCTTAAATGCACAGATTGGGTAATCTTCCATGTCTGATGACTTGGGGTTGTAACTTTCAATGACATTTGGCTGTGACTTAGTTGCTCGGGAAAATAGCATGCAGCTAACTCTTGGGTGTTTAATTGTCCCTAGGCATGCTGTGCTCCTTGATTTTTGATAACTTGACCCAAACTAGGCAGATGTAGGAACAGGGAATCTCCATTGGGGAATTCACTCATTGGGTTGTCCTGTGGGCATGTCTGTGGAACATTTAATTAATTGATTATTAGTGAGAGAAGGTCTAGTCCACTGTGGGGAGTGCTACTCTTGTCAGGTAGCTTTGGGTTATTTAAGAAAGCAAGTTAAGCAAACCAAGGAGAGGAAACCATAAGCAGCCCCTCCATGGTCTCTGCTTCTTGCCTTCAATCAACTGCCTTTAAGTTCCTGCCCCACTTCCCTCAGTGACTTACTGTAAGCTGGGGGTTGTAGGAAGAAATCAACCCTTTTCTCCCTAGGTGCTTTTGGTCATGATGTTTTACAACAGCAACAAAGAAGCGGAAAGCAGAAGAAATTCTTATGACCAGTTGGTAAAAAGATCCATGTCAATGGACTGTAGGGACACCATGTTGATACCCTCTTCTGCCTTCAGTACCAGGGCACTTATTTCCCCGGTTCTGGGAGTGTTGACCCCGATGCTGATACCTCTTGCCTGAGCCTTTTTTCTGGGACCTATCCTCCTTTCCAAATGTAAACCATTGCTCTCTCAGTTGATGTGGAGTCCACATCCTTTACCTGATAACGGGAGGACTCAGAAGGGTTGCCCCAGATCAAGAGCTAGCTCCAAGAACTACTAAGGGGATGGGTATCAAAAGCGTGGCATTGTTTGTCTCATCTGTTTGCATCTCACCTCCTGCACCCCTCCTTGGTGAGTGTGGTAAATCAGAATTCATTAATAACAAATTTAGAGTCACCAACAATGTGCCTGTCTCACTATAGACTAGATGTCAAATCAAAACACTTCCCAATGGTGTAATTTGAACAAGAGTAAGACCAGATTTCAATTCTCTACTCTTCCTGTGTCTTCTGCTGTCCCTTGTTGTTGGCCATCTGAGTCTGAATCTGCCTACCTGAATGCTGTCTTGGGAATCTGTCCCTGTCCCTGTGTCTGTCTGAGCATGTCTTTCTTCCCTAACAAAAGGTTTTGCTCTGCATTTATTGAACAGAACATGCTGCATCAGGTGGGAAAGGAATTCAGGATACTTTAAGGAAGTCTTTAGCAGAGTTTCACAAGGGATTAAGTCACTGACTCCAACTGATCCAGACACACTAATACAAAATCATTGTTTATCAAGCAGCATTCATATGTTTCTATAAGCATTTATGGTAGATATTCATTTTATAAGGCTGCTTTAAGCCCATATTCTGTTTCCAGAAAATTATTACCACAGCATATATATATATATATATATATATATATATATATATATATATATATAAATATATCAATACACATACATTACTCTTGGGCCAGGAAAATAAGTATCTAACCATATGTTGTAAAAGTTGACTAAATGGAAATCCAAGGCAAGTAAGGTGGGAGATTACATTGTTCTCTTAAAGGTGGGTTAAACAAGAAGACTGAGCACACAGTCAGACAGCTGTCTTTTGCCTTAAGTAACCTTAAGGTATATTGTAAACACTGGCTGTGAAGTCCAGCAAAAGCTCCAGTGTAGCATGAGTCTTAAAAGTTCTTATTAACAAAATCAAACCTGAGGCCAGTTATTGGGGTGAAATGCTGGATGGTCAGAGAAATAGAACAAAGCCACAGCTATCTCACCTTGCTGGATCCTCAGCTGGTCTTGCTTCCTCAGACTGGAAGCCTCTGTGTCCTCATATCCGAATGACTCTCAGCTGAACTGCTGCTAGAAGCCTGAATGCTTAACCAGGCCAAATGCTTCTCCAGGCCAAATGCCTCTCCAGGGCAAATGCCCCTAGTTTCTGGTCCTCACGCCTTATATACCTTTCTCCTTTCTACCACCACTCCCTGGGATTAAAGGCGTGTGTCACCACGCCTGGCCATTTCCAATGTGGCCTTGAACTCACAGAGATCCAGAGGGATTTCTGTCTCTGGAATGCTAGGATTAAGGGCGTGTGCTACCACTGCCTATCCTCATGTTTAATATTGTGGCTGTCCTGTTCTCTGACCCCAGATAAGTTTATTAAGGTACACAATATTTTGGGGAACACAATACCACCACACTCCAGTGCCTAGGAATGTTAGAGACATTTTCATACTAATGCTTTTACACAGGTGAGTACATATCCCAATCAATCATCACACACCAATCTTGTTCTGTACCCTCTAACACCAGAGCTGGCACTTATTCATTTGCTTGTATTTTATTGATCAATCTACATGGGACTCCTCATTTCATGTGTCCAGTTCACTCTTTCTCCTTCACTCTGTCTCTGCATTTCTCTTTCTCTGTCTCTGTGTGTCTATGTCTGTGAAAGAGAGTATGTATATCCATGAGTGTGTGTGTGTGTGTGTGTGTGTGTGTGTGTGTGTGTGTGCATGAGTGAGAGAGAGGTATGTGGGTCCATGAGTCTGTGTGTGTATGTGTACACATGTACTTGCAGATGCTCATGACTATGTAAGTACGGAGATGCAACAGGATAAAATTCATCTTGTGTCCTATTCTGTCGCTTTCTACCTCACTCCTTTGAGAAAGGCTGCTCACTGAGCATGAGGTTAGGCTGGTGTCCATAGTGATTCCATAAAGCCTGCCTCTTATGGTTCTGGGAATACAAGTGTGTATGGATACCCCTGACTTTTTATATGGGTGTTGGGATCCGAACAGGTTTTAATGCTTGCTTAGACAGTGACTTTACTCACTGAGCCATCTCTCTAGTGCTCATCTAAAATGTAAGAGAAAAAAATCTAGAAGGTATTATTCCAGTTCATAGGTAGGTAGCCATGTAATGGTGTATTCAGAAGTTTTCCTGTGTCTTGGCCACCTGACCAGTGATTAATACAAATCTCTCCCACTTGCAACCTCCAAGTAAACACACAGAGACTTATATTAATTATAACTGCTTGGCCATTAGCTCAGGCTTATTACTGACTAGCTCTTGCACTTAAATTAACCCATAATTCTTATCTATGTTTAGCCATGTGCTTTGGTACCTTTTCTTGGCTCTGCCTTGTCTTCTTGCTTCCTCTGTGTCTGGCTGGTGACTCCTGACTCAGCCCTTCCTCTTCCCAGAATTCTCCTTGTCTGCTTACCCCTCCTATACTTCCTGCCTGGCTACTAACCAATCAACATTTTATTTATCAACCAATCAGAGTAACACATATTCACAGCATACAGAAAGACATCCCATAGCATAATAGAGATGAAAGAAAGAAGAAAGAAATTGTGAATATTTAAAAACATGTAAGGTATGAAGTGCTCCCAAGAGGTTTGTTAACATCTTGCTTAGACATCCAGTGTGTGTCTCAAAAACAAGAAACTGTTTGCTCTATAATTGCTTGAATCACACATCTTTTGCCTTGATTAGCAGTTTCAATCAACCAAGACATCACTGAGCACTTCCAAATGAAAAGCTGCAATTTCTCAATGATAAGTCCTCTATTCCACCTTTCTGTTTTCTAAATACTGCCGATTTGCTAGGCCAGGGACTGTATTTCTAATGAAACTACTGATATCTTTAAAGTGCAAAACTCTGCAAATGTGAACAAACAAGATGACTAGGACATTTTCTAAATGAAGATATTAGCACTACTTTTGTATAGCACCCTTTGATTCCTAACTGTCCTCCCCTTACTTTACATTTTTCTGTAACTGGGGCAGAGTTCTCTGGGATGATGGTAACTATGCTTACATTTTGAACATCAATATTACAAACAATAAGTACATGAAAATAGTCTTGTGTCATGTGTCTGGAAGGCACAGGAATCTGAGACCTGAAAGGAAGACTAGATTGTTTTCTTAAGTGACATCTGAGAATCATTGTCACCAGACTTAAGACAGTGGCTCAAAGAGGAGTAGCTTGAGTAACTAGTGGGAAACAAGTTTCATCCCAGAACATGAGATTTCAGTAGCATTTCTAAATCAGCCATCTCAGTGTGCTGCCTTGTTTATCTCTCTGTTCCCACAGTCCCATGAAGTCCCTGTGGGATCTAGCCTTCTGTTTCTACAACAGACCCTCCTTGCTGCATCACAATAGCCAACAGCAGCCAAAAGAGGCATTTTTGCCATATTTAGACAGAAACATTATCAGAAATTAGAATGAATGCTCTTGCTTTTAACCGTTGTAAGTGGCCGTTGCCCTGCTTGCCATCTGGTGGCACAGTTGCCTTTTGGTCTCCAATTAGGGACCATGTGTGGCTTGCTTGTTCTTTTTCTTTGCTCAGCATTTGTTTGCCTCCACACCCCTCAGCCATTCAATCCCTTCTCAGTTCCCCACCCTGCTGTTTTTCTTGTTGACAGCATTGTTTGAGTCCCTCATTAATGTATACAAAATAGTTTTAAATCCTTCTATGCAAAAGAAAGACAAGTTTTTATTCTGACTAAATATTCCAAAGGCACACCGAAAATTTTCGGGAAGAAAGAAACACACACACACACACACACACACACACACACACACACACACACACACACAGAGAGAGAGAGAGAGAGAGAGAGAGAGAGAGAGAGAGAGAGAGAGAACCCCAGAAGAATTCTCTTTCTATGACAAGTTGTTATCCATCTAAATCAGTGGTTCTCAACCTTCCTAATGCTATAACCCTTTAACACAGTTCCTCATGTCCTGTGACTCTCAAACCAAAAATTATTTTGTTGCTACTTCATAACTATAATTTTAGTACTGTTATGAATTGTAATGTAAATATTTGATATGCAAGATATGTGATATGTGAGCCACAGGTTGAGAACCACTGGTCTAAATGATGAGAAGCATCCTTAATCAATCACATACATTAATTTGCTTGCCAATATCAAGCTATCTTTATAAGATCCAAGTATAAAAACATTTGAAACACACTTTGTATAGCTATGGAATCAAAGTCAAACCTTTACATCTTAACTGAATATAATTTTGTATTCATCATCAATACAAATATCTTTTAATTTTCATTTGGATTTATAGACCCGTTCCACACTTGCTACAGAGTATCACTTGATACTGTCACTGAGACAAGGTTCTTAGTCAATGGTCACTATAACTGGAAGTGAGAAAGAAGCCTTCAGTGACTGAAATTTACCAAAAAGAATTTTAAACAGGCAGATTTTAATTATCCCAGAATAGAACTTGGCCAGCAAATTGGATTGTTCTTCCTCCTACTACTTTTGGAATTGCTTAAAAAGAAAATCATACTGAATTAGTGCTCATATTTGTATTTTCAAATGTATCTGGTCCTAGTCCAGTGTAGTTGATATCCAAATCAATAACTTTAGCATCCAGCCCTAGGTCAGTGGTTAGACGGAGATGCACATAGACCTAACTTTCATACGAGCTCTCACTTGTCAACTGATGAGGCTAGTCTCTGTTTCTCCCTCCCTTCCTCTCCTGCTTCTTTCTCCCCACTCCTCCAGGCCCCTCTGCCCCATCACCCTCTCTCATAAGGCAGAGATTCTTAACTAAATGTGTGCTTTCTGTTCTTTTTATTTTTTCACCCATATGACTTTTCCTTTTTATTAAACATAGATTCTTTTCTCATACAACATAATCTGAATGCAGATTCCCCCCACCTCTACTCCTCTTAAACAAACTGTTACAAACACTTACAAACACAATTTTTTTAAAATCTATATCAGATTTCTTGTAGGAAATTCAGAGTCCCAGGTGTGCTCACACAGACTCCTTGAAGGCTAGTTCTGGAAATGAGCAGTTCTGTGCATACTCAAGGTCATTTCTTGTCTACTTTCAAGATTGATATTTGTAGTTTTAAAACACATAGGAACAAACTTGCAAGCTAGTCATTAAACTGATTAGGAAGTCTTAAGCCTTCATTTTAAATTAAAAATTAATTTGAGAAACTCAAACCACAAAAGACAAAGAGCCCATGCTCATTGTCGTTCCAGCTGTGATACCCTCCTGGACAAAGCGTGTGTCAGCTCCTTTTCCTGGTACTGTCACCAATTACCTGGTAGAAAGCAACTTAAGGCGGGAAGGATTTGCTTCGCTCACATTTGAGGATATAGTCCATCACAGAGAGGAAGTCCATCACAAAGGAGGGGTTGTGTGGTAGCTTCATCAATCGTAGAGGACCAGGAAGAAGCATGGGGCTGGAACCTTAAGTGTAGCTAGGCCACACTGGTAGACTTCCTCCAGGTGACTCAACCTCTTAAAATAGGACTACCAGCAGGGTGGGGCCCAAATGTTCTTTCATGACCTGAGGGAGACCTTTTACTCTAAACCCATAAAAGTTAAACCAATCCTCTCTACCACACCTTCTCTTACGCTCATATTCCCACATGTAATTTTGTGTTGAAATCCATTTTATGCATATCCCTCCTGTGTGAACAGCTCAAGAAGTGGCAGAGTTGGAAAGACCAAAGGCTTTAGTGTCAAGTAGATGCAGCCGGGTCCACCTGTCCTATTTCCCCTCTGATTTTCTTTGTGACATATATTTTTTTTTTTTTGGATCATAAAGTAAGGTAGTATTTTTGGTCATTTTGAGCCTTTATTATTTATTGCCCAAATTGGACAACCATGCAAAATTTACAAAGTACTTAATAAAGTGACTTGGCTAACAGTCTTTGTTATGTTGTAATGGTGTTCCATAAATGGTAACTACTATATTATTATTTTCTGTTGGTTGCATGCTGGGGTTAGAGGGGTCTCACCTGCCTGAGGTGGAGCAGAGGTGTCTAAAAGTCTTGAGAACTCATATTTTTCCACTCAGTAGTAAATTCTTCTGTCACATCCCACATACATGCCTCATATCTCCTATCAGAGATGCACCCAGATTCCACAGAGCGACCCTCTGACATTCTGTGGTCTCTTGTGTCCACAGCCCAGGCTCTTATGCTTCCTTTTGGAAGATGAATACCTGAGACTTCTTAAAGGTCCTGGTCTTGGTACAACAAGGTCTTGCCTCCCAGAGTGAAGACAGTGCTTAGGAGTTGATATACTGTCCCCTTCTCCCCAGCCAATAATTGGTGCCAGGAAGTGGGACCAACTCAGACGTGTAATTAGCACTTTTGAACTTGCTGTAGAATCAAGTCCAAGCATAGATGTGATCTCAGGTGCCTTTCTTAGATTATCTTCATGCTCTAACCCTCCTTCTCTGGTTTCTGGCCTTCTCTGGGATCATTCATTTATAAAAGACTCATACAAATGCTCACCTCACTCACCTCAGTGTCTCCTCTGGAATTTCTTACTAAGGTAAGTTTGAGACCAAGCACGGCCCTCACCCACCAATGCTTGGGTAACAGACTTGTTTCAATTCTCATTCTCAGTTTTCTGCCGTTTGGAGTAGCCAGGGTCACATAAAGTGGCTCCTGTGTTTGTGTTTAAGGATTTAGAAGTAGGAGCCAGTGGGTTTTAGCTAGTAAATATTTTGCAGACCATGTACAACAGTTCATGACATGCAGCTTACCCCAGTTACTAGCATATTTCTCTGGCCTTTGCTTCTAACTCACCTGGGTCTTTCCACATTTCCTGTTTTTCAACGGCTTTCAGATGCTAGGTCAGCTTAGTGGGCTGTTTAAAATGAACAGTGCACCCTCCAGTGCCTTTTAACTTCTGGGAATAAACTGGAAATATGAGGCACAGCATTACTGCTGATACCCGTGTCGTCTTTTCAACAGCCTCGGAGTTGTTTGACTCTTCGTTAAGTTACTGGTGTTTGTGTTGTGATGGTTCCGAGCCCTGTTCGCAGCAGCAAGGCAAGCTTTAGATCTGAATCCTCGTGGAAGGCAAACTATGACAGCACTCAAAAGAGTCATTGGTGTTTTTGTAACCTTCAAAGTATTGTATTGTCTCCGACTAGCAGCCATCAGTGGATCCTTGACATAATCCTACTCTTTAGTGGTTTATTTAGTAAGCTGAAAGGCTTATTTACATTCAATATTACTTGACATCTTTGTAATTTCCCCCTTTCATGACATAGAGGGAATATTTACATTAAAATCACATCAGCAACTTTAGTAATTTCCTTGAACAGACATGGGTGCATAAAATCAGGATACAAACTAAGAATGATGGGAGTTGGAATGAGGTAATGCCTGTTTTCAATGAAACTTAAAAGTAGCTAGGTGAAAGAACAGCCACACAAAGTACCTACACCAGAGAAGTCACCAAAACTATTTCCTGGCTTTGTCTTGATGAGGAGAAATTATTGTGTAAAGACTAGGAGGAAGTCATAAATATTTCGGCTTCAGGGCTAGGTTGGTGACTACAGTGTTTTTATAATACATATGAAGTAAAGCATCCCTAAAATATTGAATTTTTATGTAATATAAATTTAAATTTTGCTATCCAATAATTCTTTTTGCTCTAAATAAAATCAATGTTAGATTGCAGCAGCCACAGGGTAGAATGCATTAGGCCACCTAGATATAATTTGTATTATAGATGTATTCATAAGCCTCAGAAAGTGCCTGGCATGGGCCAGAATGAGAATAGTCAGGCTCAGGTGCAACTTAGAAGCTTCTAAGGATATTACATATCTCAGTGTACCTACCCTTGATGGACAAGGCTCAGGTGCACTGGTCTATCATGGTTCCGAACATCCGTTAGCGAGGAGGCCTTGTGGACAGATCCAGTTGGGTTAAATATCATTGGTGATTATGAGAACTTACCTAGTACAATGCCCAGGACCAGTGTAGAGGCTGTCAGTTAATGCAACAACAAGATTCTAGCTTCCATCCTGAGATCCTTAAAGGCTCTGAGAGTACAAAATAGTAAACTGTATCTCCTTCCAGGGAAACTTAAATTGGGCTTTTAAGATTTTGATGCCTCAGTGGGTTCTTAGACAGACAACCATTGCAGCAAAACAGAAACACCCCAGACAAGTGTCTTTAAAGACTAAATAAAAGGCTTCCTACTCGGTTGTCTGTTGGTCTGACTGACAGGTAGGGCAGAGGCAGGACTGGTCCAGCTGGTCTCTCCCTGGGGCTGAGCTGGATGGTGAGTGTTGATGGCCCAGACCTCCCCTGTCCACCGGAGAGAAGCACACTGAGCTGAGAAGCACACTGAGCCAGGAGCCTTGTCAAAGCAGGAACTAACTTTATTGCATCAGGAGTGGACTTATATAGGTTGGGGTGACGGGGAGGGGATGGGGTGAGGATAGTGGGCCAATGAGATGATGCCATCTTAGCAGTTACCAGGCAGAGGCAATTCTAGGTCGGGTAGAGCTCAGTCACTAGTATGCAGAAGTCATGTCCGAGGACAGGTCACCAAACTTGAGCTCGGGAAGTTACACTGGGCCTCATACCCAGGCCTTATGGGGCCCAACACTACCCTACAAAATAATCTTTATCAGTTTGGCTAACCCAGTTTGTATTAAGTAAAAAGCATTGCATTGACTGCACATAAATGAACTTCTGTTTGCCATATTATATTCCTGCTTCCCTCATAGCTGTCCAATAACCTATTGTCTGGCACATGTAAGAATCCTGAAACTGCCAGGCTAATACCTATGGGTCTGTCCAACCTAGACATGACAAGGAGCTTGTTGACCTCTTTAGAGAATGCTGGGAAACAGAAGAGGAGTTGTCTACAAACCAATGGCAGCTTATGGGGGAAAGCAAATTTGTTAACCAGGAGCTAAGACCGAATCAAGAGTAGGAAAGAGCATCTGGACAGCACGGCATGGCCCTTGGATGCAAGACTAGATGCTCACTGTCTTAGATGTCTTCAGGTGGTAAGATATTTTTTAGCAGGCAAAGGCAAAGTTATCTTCATTTCTTGGAGTCAAAAATAAGAATCCCTGTGATTCATCTTCTGCTTCCTTTCCCCTGTATAAGGGAATCTTGACTTTCTTTTTGCTAGAACTCATTGGCTTTTCATTTTACCCTTCCCTTCCCTTCCCTTCTCTTTTCTTCCTTTTCTTTTCTTTTTTTTCTTTTCTTCTCTTCTCTTTTCTTTTGTTTTCTTTTCTGTGTGTGTATGTAGCCAGAAGTTTCTCCAGTCCTTCCCAGTCCCACAATCAGATCAAATCTCTCCCACCCATGTGTCCTGCAGCTGCTTGGACCCAAGTAAACACACAGAGACTTATATTATTTACAAACTGTATGGCCTGTAGCTCAAGCTTCTGGTAAGCAAGCTCTTTCATCTTAAATTAACTCATTCCTATTAATCTATATGTTGCCACATGGCCATGGTGTTACCAGTCTGCTGGCATCTTGTTGCTCCTTTGATAGCAGGCTGGCATCTTCTCCGCCTCTGCTTTTCTTCTTCCTGTCTCTCTCCTGGATTTCCTGCCTTGCTATAACCTGACTTGCTGTAGGCCAGAGCAGCTTCTTTTTTAACCAATCATAGCAACACACATTCACAGCATACAGAAAGTCATCCCACAGCTTCCCCCTTTTTCTGTCTAATCAATAAGGAAGGTTTTTAACTTTAACATAGTAAAATTACATATAATAGAACATATAAAAGAATTGCAGTTACAATATCTAGTCTGTTTGTATTTGGCAAAATTAAAGAAAATGTTTTATCATCTATCCTATATTTGTGAGTCTAAAGTTTCATATCTAATTTATCTTTTATCATAACCAAGGAAAATTATAACTATCTAGTCTTCAACTATATCAAAGACCCAAGAAGGTTATAATATTACCTAAGTAAACTGGAAGTGCATTGCAAGCAACTTCCATAATTCTGGAAATGACAGAGACATCTAGCTGCCTGAACAGTTACCCAAAGTTCCTCTGCAACATTGGGCATCTATTTTCAGACTACAGGCCTTGAGTCTCTGGCAGACTTTTTAGTAAAGCAAGAAATTTAAATGATTGTCTGTCCTATTGGCAAAAGTTCATCAGTTGCTTCTCCCTGTGTCCTGCAGAATGTCTGCAAGTGTTTCTTCTGTGAAGCAGGAACCAGAAGGACCATCTCACCTTGCAAAGTTCAGTGGTCATCTTCCTCTGGGTCCTGCATGTCCAGTTTATACAACATGCTATCAAGCAATCCAGGCAAGAGCAGTGTGTGTGTGTGTGTGTGTGTGTGTGTGTGTGTGTGTGTGTGTGTATGTTAGTTTTCTTAGTTTTCAGCAGTAATAGCACAAGGTTGATTAGCACTGTTTGCTGGATGCTTTTGGCAAAGATGAAGGATGAACCCAGCTCGGGCAGCTGTCACTTCTCAGGTCTGCCAGCTTGAGTTTGCTCACTGAAACTTTTACCTGCTGAACTCCATATTTATTGTGGCTCACAGGTGACGTGAGAATTTGTCAGAGTAGAAACCCGTGTATGAAATCCTTGTATTAATTTGGCATCACTTCACGAGCAGGAGGAAAAGAATCATATTCACATGATAATAATAAACCACAGGCATCATATGCCCTCTGTGTCTCTGAAGGAGAAGTGGGCAGAGAGGAATCCGTGCTTTTCTGGTATAATGTCCCGGAGACCTATTTCCATATCCATCTTCCTTTTGCACATCTTGGTGCAAACAGACAAAAGCTGTTATTACAGAAGGGAAAGCTGATAGCTTTTAATACATCGCATCTACCAGGATGAAAGCATAATTGCTACTTTTATATTCATTTTGCAGTGAACAATAATTAGCCTTTGGCCCATTATAGCATGTGAACATCGAATTACCCACCTGCTCTTGCCATATCTCGTTAACTTAAACAATGTGCCTAAAGCTTCAAGGGAGGCCCCTCCTTCTCCTGGCTGGAACGCTCCTTCACACAGATCCTCCTGGAAAAGTCACAGGCTTCAGGAATAAAATCTCTCATGAGGATTTTAAATTAAGTTCTGATTTCCAGTGCTTGACATGTGTCACATACATTTTTTGGAAAACCCCAAATATCTTTTTTTTTTTTTTTAAGACATTGCTTGCTTGGATATTAGTTGATTTATCATGACAACCTGATAACCATGTTACAAAATCAATGCATGTGCTCAGTCCCAGAGAAAAGGCAGGTGGATGATAAACAACTTTTGCTGATTTGTAGCTAAAATTTCCCCTTAGAGGAAATGGGTCTGAGGTGAAGTAATCAGGATAATCATCCAATAAAGCTCTTAAGGCAGCTGGCCTGCTCATGAAGCAAATGTAAGCACATCTGCATGCTCTTCACTTAGCTCACAACTATGGTGTAGGCACTAACTTCCTATCACAGAGCTAGGAGTAAATTTAGAGAACATTTAGTTGGGCCTGTTGTCAGTAAAGAAGAAGAAATTCAGATTTAAACATGTAGTATCATATCTGTGCTTAGAAACAATGTTTATTTCTTTCTTATCTCCAGGTGTTACCCTAAATGTACAAGTCTCATCTAGAAAAGGAGTAACTAGCTTATTGTTTTTGCTTTGAAAAGAACCATCCCTAGAATTCTGTCCTTGATATTTGCATTGAAAAGGGAGGCATCACTATCAGGAGCACCAGCCACTGACCAGGTGTCAGTTCAAGACATTTATAGGTATATGAGTTTCTCATGACTATGGTAGCCAGGTATCATTTCATCCTTTTCCATTTCTGGAGAGCAAAACTGCAAAGCAGTTTTCAACAGGCCTCAAAGGAGTGAATTACTGCAATGTGCTCCTTCTTGAGACCTATGGGGGGATTTTGTTCTTTACCCTGTCCAGCTTTTAGGGTCTTTACCTCTTGTTCTGTGGACCCTCCATCTTCAAAGTGAAGTATTCCAACCTCTTCTCATACCAGGATTCCTAATAAGGACTCAGCCATTGTGGTGGCACATTCACCAGTCCCAGGAATCTTTGGGAAGGATATAATTCTGCTCATCACAGTAGGGTTCTAGCAGACAAGTAAGACCTCAATAGCAGAGGGAGTTTACAGGCACAGTTGCCTTACTAGATTGAGACAGTGGCCGTAGCTGCTTTGCCTGCTGCTGTGCCTGGAAGTCCAGCTGTCTGCGAAGCAGGTTCCTCTGTCTGATGGCCTCTATGTCATAATATGACCTCACATCACCAAGTCTTCAGGACTCATTGCTGAAGGTCCTGAGTGGAAAAGTGAAAAGCTACCATCTGAAATTCCTAGGAAAGGTATACATAAGTCCTGCTTGCTGTGAGTGTCAAGGCTGTTTAGAAGCCATGTTGTGTTCACTTGAAGTTGACTGTTGTAGGAACCAGTGATATGCAATGCTGGTACTTCAGAGGAAATAAGGATATTTTAAAAAATTCAATATTAAGATCTTTATTGTTTTTTTTTTAAATGTTTGGCCTGTATTTGGAAATTCACTGATCCATAACAGATAAATAAGGAAAGTCCAAAAGGAAACATTTCTTTATTTTGTATGGCACTTAACTAATTACATTTGTGATCCACGAATTTTGTTTATGAATAAACATTAGTGGGCAATCTTCAGGGTGCGTTCTGATCAAATCATCTCAACTGAAACAGCATCTTAAGAGGCCGGTGTCCCTGGGTAAAGAGAGAACAGCTTATCAATATCAATTAGAGGACTCCTGAAGTCTTTGAAAGAGAACTTGTTTGCTTAAAATACGTGAAGGTCATGTTCACTCTGTAACCATCAATGAGGAGAAGTCATTTGTTACTCTAAGCAGGCTGTCATTTAGCCATTATGAAGATGAATAACATTTGTTATTATCTAATAATCTTCCTGTTGATTGCACAGGGAAGACACTTGCAGACACCTTATGTGCCTTTCCTAGTTGTTAGATTATTAATGCTTTTGATTAAATTCTGTAAACAAAAATTAAGGGCTTTGTTCTCCAACATTTTGAGACTGGCATCTGGGATGCTAAGCCATGCCTTAGTCCATGGTATTTTGAGTTGCATATGTTATTTGCCTACTGTTCATGCAAGGTTGCAAAA
Organism: Peromyscus aztecus; assembly: GCA_902168405.1. Taxonomy (NCBI): domain Eukaryota; kingdom Metazoa; phylum Chordata; class Mammalia; order Rodentia; family Cricetidae; genus Peromyscus; species Peromyscus aztecus. The sequence continues at coordinate 54,059 of CABHPQ010002374.1, read as the reverse complement.
CAAAGTTCATTTTTTAATATCAAGCAGATTGTCAGTGGCTCATAGGCTGCCTCTATTAAGGTTAGTTTTTGGACTTCTGCCTTCTTGAAGAGCACTAATGAAGCTATAAGTTACCTGTGTGCCTGCTTTTGGAGTCAGGCCTAATTATCTGGATCTTGGCCACATTATTGTCCAAGCCTTATTTCTAAAGCAGATGGAGTCACTCAGGAACGACTTCATTTGTATTAATTTGCTGCACTGTCTTCTGTTATTCATCCAGAAGCACTGTACTGCTATTGTCATGGACGGCAGGAAACACAAAAAGATTTTCATCAGGACTTAGGAGAAAAATGAGGGAACTCTCTTCCTTCTCTTCAGAGGCACTGACTTTCTAACCTGAAGACAATTAAGCAGTGGTCACTGTAGGACTGAGGAAAGATGTAAGACAGTGGTTAGGATAGTTAAGATTTGTGAGCTTTTGGTTTTAAAATAAGCAAGATGGCACTTATTGATCCAGTGGTCTATAAGGGCCCCCCCCCCAATTTTTGCTGATATCAGTTTCTCTCCTGGTTTTGGGTAGTCCCAGGGGCCTCACTCTGAGGAGAATTTTCCCCTGGACTGATTAGGACATCTCAAAGCTTGTTCAAAAGTACTATCACTTCCTTACTTGTATGTCAGAAAGAAAACTTGCTGACTGGAAAGAAAAGGATGGTCAAATTTCCACCCTGAGTTCCGGCTGAGATAACTGTCATGAAAATAACATGGGGGAAACTTTGAATTTGTTACCTTAAGTGATCTTTTCTAGGTAGCTGAGGCTAGAGAGGCAAAGAAGACAACTTGGATTTTGAATTTATAGCCAGTCATCATCATGGCTTGTTTTACTACAATTTTAGCAAAACCAGAAGAAAAATTGTTCCTGGCTTTCGTTTGGTCAATAGGATATATCAAGTTAGCATAAAAACACCCCGGGGATTAGTATGAAGTTATTGGTTCCTGGGTAAGGCAGAGGCATTTTCTTCAGTAGTGCAGGCACAGGTGCCGATGTCTTGCAAACAACCCTCATGAAATTCTCTGGGTCTTACAAAAATAAGAAGACAGAATGGGGCCAGCTGGAAAGAGAGGAAGGGGATTAGTGGATGGAGAAGGGGGAGGGGAAGAAAGGGTAATGGGGCTGAGTATGATACAAATGTGTTAGGTGTGTATATGAGTGTCCTATATATGAGTCCTATTTTACATATAATTAATATATGCTGATAACATTTTTAAAAGTCTTAGTTAAATTATATCAACATTATCTAATAAAATGCTATTTGGAAATGCAGGAAATGTATTTTAATGTTCATTTTAATCACAATGTCCACAATTAGAAAGTGTCTCTGTTGATCAAAATATTGAAATGAGGTATAAAGGCAATAGACGGCTTTACAGTCTGGACACTGTGGTAGTATTCCTTGGTTTGGATAATCCAAACAATAGAGGTAATTTCTTCCAAAGAAAATTTTTCATTCTTTTCAGGATAAAAAAATTTTACATATCAACATTCAGGATTCTCTGGATTTGTGTTTAAAGTTTTCAGAGATTTCTAAAATAGGTCTCTAAACACCAACTACTGCAAAGTTCAGAATTTTTGTCTCACACATTAGTCTGCTAGTGCTGCTGGTGTGGCAAAAGCTGGGTGGGCTTAGGTAGCCTGTGTGAATGCTGGTGTGGTAGAGGCTGGGTGGCTTAGGTAGCCTGTGTGAACGCTGGTGTGGCAGAAACTGTGTGGCCATAGGAAGCCTGTGTGAATGCCCCACAGTTCTGGAAGTAGAAGCCCAAGATCAGAACACCAGCAAGGAAACCTGGAAAGAGGGACAGACACCCTCATTGGAAATACAGCACTAGATGGAGGATGCTTCTATTGGCAAGCCACCAGATGTACGGAACAGGCTGGGGGGGCATTCTCCTCAGTTCGCAGGAGAGGAGATGGCAAACTTGCTGGTGCCTTGACCTCACACTTCTAACTTCAAGGTGAGACAGTTGTTTTTTCTGCCAAGTCACCCAGTTTGTGGTCCTCTGCTATGGCTGCTCTCAAACTCAGATGTATCTCTTCTGCGATTCAGAGCCCCGCTCACTGTCCTTCCTCCATCCTCATCCTCAGCTCATTCTTGGTAAACCCTCCATAATACCACAGGGTTGTCTTTTTTAGATTATTTCTCTTTTATGAAAGGTAAACTTTTTGAAGAGTGAGCGTTTCTCTGTTTACTTCTAGGTCTTTAACTCTGAAAGGAACATAGGTACAGAGTGGGTTGGAAAAAATATGCTTCAGATAAATAGGTTTTCTCTGAGTGTTACCCATGTTATAATGTCTCCAGGGATATGAGAGGAGGCACTATTAAATACCAGATAACATATAAGTTAATTTGTAACAGCTTCAATATATTTAAAATAATATTTTTATTTTATGAAAGAAGTTTTTAGTTGTAAGCTAAATCATAACACATGGAATGTCTCTTTGAATTGAAATTTTGTTTTTTTTTTAAATAAAAGACTAACAACTAACAACAGCTAGTTGGAAAATTTAATTAGTTAAAATAATTACATTTAGATAGAATTTATCATAAAAATGTAAAACAAACCAAAGACTTCATTCCAGAACATCTTTTGTTTTTCTCTCTACATTTAAGAAGATAATTTAATTTGAAAAGATCAGATGTATTGATTGAAATAAGATTTCTATGATACTTAATAGGACAATAAGGAAATTTCTTTCAGTTTCTTAATATCTAGTGTTAGTCTTAGTTTTAATATAATAAGATTTTAAACCCTGACATGTGTCCAAAATTTACATCCATTAAAACCACTTGGGAACAATATCTAAATTTCTGACAGCCAATATTATATTGTCAATCATAATGTTTTGTAATAATTCATGTTTGTAATAATGTCTTCTGTACTCTAAAAAACTTTATAAGGAAGCTTTTACTGAGTCTTTCAAAGAGTGTTGCCTAGGACTAAAGATCTAAAGGTCGGAACTTAACAGACTATTTGTATCTGTGACATATTTACATTGCAGTTTTATACATATATGTGCCACATATGTGTTATGCCACAGTTCAAACACAGGTATGAGGAAATACTGAGCATGCAGCATCCTTAAATTTCACAAAATCAGCAGACCTGTGCTATCAGACAGAACAGGAAACAGTGCTGCTGGTGGGATCAGTTTCAGGGTGTTTACCCTTTTCCTACTGGTCCTATGCCACACATAAAGACTACATGTCTCAAGTGTGCACGCTTGGCTAGGCATAGAGATTGAACTTACTTTTCTCCCGTTCCATGCCTAGATTTTGCCCTGCTGTCCCTTGTTAGGATTGTTCACCTGAGAGAAGTCCAGATTCATGCATTTCTCTTTGTGTTCTCTTTAAGAAATCTTTGTTGGGCTGCCGAGATTGCTCAGTGGGTAAACGCATTGACACAGGCTTGGCGCTGTGGAAGGAGAGAGCCAGCCCCGCAGCTCTTCACCCTGTATGTGTGATATTTCCTGGTTTGCTTTTGTGTTGCTCCTTCACTTTTTCCTACAGTGTGTCTCATACACCAAACCACAGACTGACTTTTAGCCGTTTCATCTTCCTTAAACCTGAGACAGGCTAATGTTTTTCTGTTTCCCTTTTTCATCCACACTACTAAAATCCACACTTTCACCCTTTGATTGGTGATTGTTATAGTTAGGTTCTTTCTGGTAATGCCTTCTTTTCTCATACTATCCTCTATACTGTTTCCAGTTTTTCAAACTGACCACTGCTATTCTTCCTAAAAGATAGAGATAAGGTAAAACTGAGTGTTAAATAAACAGACAAATGGAAAGAATTTCTGTCAATAACAGAGCACCTGTAACAAGTAATTCAAATAGTTTGGCATACTTTTTAGAAATAGACTACAGGATTCTTCCAGTTATGCCAAGTATTTGTGAGATTGTCTATAATAACTGAAATCCCTAACTCTCTTCCTCCATAGACATGAGTGTTGTGTTCTCATTCACTTTCTCATGTTCATGATATATGAACTTGGATCAAACACAGATTGAGGTGGGTGATGGGGCTACTTATATCGTACAAGGTAAGAATTTTGAATGAACTTCTCTGATTACAGTGCAATCAGACAGCATATATCTGCAGGGTTTTAAGGACTCATTTTTTTTTCATTTTTCTTTATTAAGAAATTTTCTACTCACTCTACATACCACCCACAGATCCCACCTCCTCCCTCCTCCTACCTCCAAGCCCTCCCTCCCAAGCTACCCCACATCCCCACATCCCCCAAATCAAGGTCTCCCATGGGGAGTCAGCAGAGCCTGGCACACTGAGCCTAGGCAGGAAGGACTCATTTTAAAAGTGTGTTTCCACAGTTCAGAGTCTAGAACTAGAGAGCAGAAAAGAGGTTCCTCCATGCTGCTGAGCTTTGAGAGTTCATGTGGGAAAGGAAGGTTGCCTAGACATTGTCATGGAAAGACTCCAACATCTTCCGTATAGTCTCACCACTATGTCATAATCCTTAAACACACATTTTACAATTGGCAGAAGTACATCCACAGAATCTTCTCTACAAAACATGATCAAAGATATCTGTGTAAAGATGACCAGGGAAGAATTATTTTCTCAATACTTCATGGAACACTTAAATAATAAACTTCATGCATTATGCTGGGCATGGGTTGTAAGGACAGATGTCATCTATTCATCTATGGAATTTGCAGTTCAGTGGGAAGAAAAATCACAATTCATTCAGTAATCCTATAAATACATGTTTAGTGAGAACTGTGCTGAGTGCTAAGGTGGAATTGCAGGTGATTTGTGTTCTGTTTTGTGAAGGCAGGGCTCTGTGCAGTGAAGGAGGAAGTAATGCACTCAATACATAATATTTCATAAGTTAAAATATGCAGAATGAAAGTTGTTGAAAATGTTGAGATAAATAGAAATGTGTTTTACCATTTCTTTTTTTGAAAAATAATGTAAAGTAATAAATTATAGACACAATATGCTAAGTACAACTTATAGTTACAAGAAAAACTACATCTATATGAATGAGAGAATATATAGAATTTACATTATTATTATTTGTAAGGCAATTAAGACTTCTGTTGTGTCTTCTGTAATATATATATGTACATATATACACACACACATATATGATTTTCCCAATAAATTTCAAGATAACATTTTGTTGTAGTAAATATGTATAACAGAGCATTTACCATAATTATTTTAAATGCACAGTTCAGTGGCATTAAGTATATACATAACTTTATGTGTCTGTCAGTACCATATGTCTCTGGAACAGTCTCAGTGTTTTCAAACTGTAAGTCTGAACCTTAGAAACTATAATTCCTCACGTGTGTCTCTCCTCAACCCTTGTTAACTTGACTTTCTGTTTTTCATCTATAAATTTTACTGTTCCAGGTACTTTAAATGCAAAATTCTTTGAAGGCTCATCTATTTTGTAACATGTATTCTAATCTTTTCTTCTTAGGGCCGGATGATATTCTGTTAGCCTTGTTTATCCATCTATCCTTCAGTTGACATGTGGATTGCTTCTACCTTCTGGCCTTTGTGAGTAATGATGTCATGAACATTCATGTACAAGCATGTCTTCTAGTCCCTGATTTTAATTCACCTGGGTTCATATCTAAAAGGAGAATTGGATCATATGGTCATATGTCATCAGCTTTTTTTTTTCTGTAGTCACCATATTGTTTTCCGCAGTAGCTGTATGACTTTACAGAACCACCAGCAGTATACAAGGGCTCACTCTCTCTGCATTTGGTCAATACTTGCTATGCAGTTAATTGTCATTTTCTCTAATGGCATTTCTAATACTGTGAAGTTGCATCACATTGTGACTTTGACTTGCATTTCCCTAGGGATTGATCACTGATGTTTAGATAATATAATATGTATAGCTGAAATTTATACATAGACTTTTCCTCTTTGTTCAGTTTTTAAAGTAGGGTTTAATTTTTGTGTTTTAGGAACTTCTTACATGTCCTGAGACCAATTCCCTTTCGAATATATGATGTGCAATAGTGTCTCCCTGTCTGTGGGTCTTTCACTCTCTCAACAGTGTTCTTTGAAGCACCAATGTTTTAGCTTTGATGAAGTCTAAATGGCTCATGTTTCTTTGGTGTCTGTGCTTTGGGAAATGATGCTGACTCTGGTGTCAGGAAGCTGTTCCCTACATTTTCTTGGAAGAGCTTTAGTTCTTACACTCACATCTTTGATCCATTTTGAGTTTCCTCAGTTACCTTTTCATGCAAGGTCTGAAGCTCTGAGGTTTTGGAGCAGGGAAATATTTCATGATTGAATATTTAGTACAAAATTTGATTTTAAATTCAGGCACATATGTGGGACACAATTGTCAAAACTGCCATGTATGAGTGTCTAATGATTATGTTTATAAGTAATTTAATTTAAAAGTAATCAGTTTTGTGTAATGAATAGCCTTCATTTTTTATTTTTAGAAGTGTAATTAATTTTACTACCTCGTACAGTGCAACAAAAATTTTCAGAAACTCAGACTGGATTACAATGGCCAAGGCATGTTTCTGTTTTATTAGTTATAGTCCTGCAATAATTGTCTGATCAGTTGGAAAGATTCAGTCCTGTTCCATAGTTCTTTAAATTCTGAGCTGTCAATTAGATCAGACCTCTCCACACAAAGGTAGGTATAGGAGCAGAGAGTATGGAGAAAATCTACAATTCTTTCCAAAGTTTCCACTTCCAGGTCATAGAGTGCCCACCTGTCTGCTCACATTGTACTCTCTTAGCTGAAGCAGCTCATCAAAGGCATCACAGAGTGGAGTTGCTGCTGGGGAGGGAGATAGATGGTTCCCAGCACTGTAACAGTCTGCCCTCAACTGATCCTTCTTCATGAATCTTATGCAAATTCTTCCTCACTTACACTCCCCAGTATGACATCCTAGTTTCACTAGTGTGGCTGGATCTAGTTCCCAGCCTCAGAGGCCCTCACTCTGAAACCTCCATCATCTAGCAACCTAGAAATTTCGACAGTTCCATGAATGCACTTGGAGTTGTGAGGCCATAGACAGGTTCTCATGCTGTCCACCCTTTCCACAGCACTTCTCTCCAGTACCCAAACAGGCTACACCCTTCACAGTCAAGTTCAGTTTTGTGCTGTGCCTGGACTGCCTTTTATTCTTTTACTTTACCTATTGAAGTTCTGCTTATCCTTTAAGGGTTCCTTTAAAAAGTTTCCTAGTCTTCCCATAGTCAGATTTAATCTTTCCTGTTTCTTATCCAATTATAGCACTAATACTTTCTACGTTAATTTCCATTTATGTGCAACATACTTGTTTCCTTTAAAGTATTATATGAGCTCCCGTTGACATGATTACTCTTTTCTGTTTTGATTCCTGTGTTCAGAGGAAAGAGTTCCTAGCACACAGTAGGTATTCAATAGGGATTTGCAGTATAGAACTGAAATGTCTATGAAATTATTTTTAAAAACATGATGTGACCTTTTCCCCCTAAAAGTCTTAGTTGTCGACAATGAATACTTTGTAATTTCTAAGAAAAGTTGCTGGTCAGTGAAGCAAAGAGCAAGTCAAGATCAAGTGCAGCTTGCCCTTCAAGAACCTGTGACTGACAGCAATAAAGCAGGAGTGATTTATTACCTCCTGGAGCTGCATACACTTATTTTGTTCAAGGTGTGTATTTTATACTTCCTAACAGCCTTGAGGAGCATAGAAAAAAGTGTTCTGTGGCTTTTATGCTTCCCAGGTCATTCTGGCGACTGCTCCTGGTGAACAGCAATAAAAGTAAGCCATAAAGCACCCCTCAGTGCTTTGGGAGTTTGCCCTGCCCTCCCTTATGAATACAGGCACTTGCCTGCCAGCATTATTTTCTGTGAGGAACTGAACTGCAAGCTAGTTTCTTGCTGTCTTCAGAACCATGGCCTGAAGCATGTAGATGTGGTCTATCAGATGCTCCTCTGTCCATTCCAGAATGCTCTTCTTGCAGCTTTAGGAGAGGAATAATTCTGGTATTTTTATTGACATCACTGCAGTACATCTTGTGTATTTTAAATGTCTATTTTATATGAAGATCTTTTTAGAGCACTGTTCTTGAAATGCTGTGCATGGACCAGGGACAGGGCTGGAAGGTTTTAGTATTAGCCCTCAAACGAACCAAGAACTTGGACTGAACAGAAATGAACTGTTACTAAGGTCCGCTTAGTTCAGCTGACTTTATGTGTTTAGAAGTTTCTTAGGAAGAGCCCAGAATTTCTGTTCTGGCTCAGGCTCTTCTCACTGTAGACAGAGATGCACTGTGCTGTAGAACCTGCCACTGTGTGCCTGGGACATGATTGCAGTCACTAGAGTGGACTTGTGGCTGTCCTGTGTGAGAGATGCTTCTGCTTTGTTTTCCACCTTCATCCCCATCTGTTTATCTGTGTAATTGGAACTGAGGTAGGACCAAGGGGTTGGATCCATAGGTAAGCAGCTTGTGCTAGCATGAGGCTCTGAGTTTGGATTCAAAATAGCCATGCAAAAATGCTACAGCAAATTACAGTTCTGGAAACAGTAGCTTTGAGAAAGCTGGAAAGAGAACAGGACAGGAAGAGAGGGTAAAGTTAAAAGACTCACTTAGCTAGAGCCCTGCCCCAAAGATTCTGATTCAACAGATGCTGGAGTGGAGCCTACAAATTTGCAGTTTAGCTAGTGTTCTAGGAATACTTAGTGTAAAGACTTGGAGACTTCTCTTGAGTGCTCCGGTGGGCCTCTATTCACATTTCAAGCTTTGGCCACAGTCAAATCATAGATATAGTCTAAATGTCGTTCTATACCTTGTACCTTCAGGAATCCGGACACACTGTTCTTTCGTGAAATCCATGCTTCTTTCGAAGTTCACTCCTGTACAAATCCCTCAGCCCTGGCAAGCAGAACACTAGCCCTGTTGAAACCATGCGTGCTCCATCCCACTGACCTCCATAATCCTGGTAGAGCCCCTCTCCCTCTCCCTCCTTCTTCCTTTTTCTTTGCCTTCTCTTGGAGAAAATCCCCTCACACCTCCTACCTTTCCCATTTTTAATTGTATTTTAGTTTAGTTTGCTTGTTTCTCACCTTTATCAAGCTCAGAAGTCCTAATTTTGGTTTCTAAGGATCTATTTTTGGCTCCATCTTCTGATTTTTTTCCAGCAACATTTTGATGTTGGCCATCAGTGCTGTCCTTTTTCCATTTAGCGTTTTGTTATGAAAAATGTCAAATACATACTAATTTACAGGAATACTACATATATACTTTTTGCCTAGAGTCAATGATTTATAACATATTTGCTGTGTTTTTTTACATTTATAACAATGCACTCATAAAAAAATTCTTGCTTATACCAATGTCATGAATATTTCTCCCTATATGCACTCTTAGCTGTTGAATAACTTTTGGGCTTACATTTAAGTATTTAATCAATTTTGAGTGGATTTTGTATGTGTGTGTGTGTGTGTGTGTGCGCGCGTGTGCATGTGTGTGTGTGTGTGTGTGTGACAGAGACAGAGAGACAGAGACAAATACTTCTAGTCTCACTCTTCCCTCTGCCAGGATCATTTCTTCAGTACCATTTATTGAAAATAGTGTCCGTTTCCAAATGCATGTGCTTGATGCACTTCATGGGCCTTCAACTTCGTGAGTTTATCTGTTAGGTATTCTGTGCCATTAGTCTCTGGATCCAGCACAGTGAGGCTTACATTACAATAACTTCGCATTTTGTAGTGTGATAGTGGATTGCTTCCAGCTTTGTTTTTTTAAAAAGTTTAAGTATATGTGTATATTTGTATTATATAACTGTCTTAAGGATTCTTTGGCTACTTGGAATCTTTTGTTGTTGAATTTTAGGATTTTGTTGTTGTTGTTGTTGTTGTTTTCGAGACAGGGTTTCTCTGTGTACCTTTGGTTTCTCTCCTGGATCTCGCTTTGTAGATCAGGCTGGCCTCAAACTCACAGAGATCCGCCTGCCTCTGCCTCCCGAGTGCTGGAATTAAAGGCATATGCCACCACCACCCGGCTAGGATTTTGTTTTTAATATTTGTTGTGTATTTCAAAATGGCTAGAAAAAAGGATTTAGGGTGTTCTCATTCCCACAGAGGTAGAACTAGGGGCTGGAACAGACCTGGATGGTAAAGCTCTTGCCTAGCATGAGACTCTTAAGTTTAATTTCTATTCCTGCAAAAATAAGTAGAGAAACAAATACATGAAATAAAACAAATAAGTCTGACTTAGTGCCGTGGACCATTGGGCAGAGTGCTTGCCCAGTGTGCACTAAACCCTGAGTTCAACCCATAGCACTGCATAAACCATGTCTGCAATCCCAGGACTCTACTGAGATGGAGACAGGGCATCAGAAGTTCAAGGTCATTCTTAGCTGCATAGGGAATTCCAGGCCAACCTGGACTAATTGAGATATGGTCTTAAAAAATTAAATAAAAGATGAGGCAATGCTTGTGCCAATATAATCTGTCAGTAATGTAATTACACATGTTTAAATATATTGAATATATTAAACCTTGAGCTGGTATTCTATAGATTTGTAATATTAAAAATTGTGCACTGAACAATCTGAAAAATGTATGTGTTTATATTTGGATCTATATATGTTAATGATATTGTTTATGCTTGTAGTATTTTTGTGTGGTGTATGTATATATACTGCATATGTTCATGATATTGTTTATACTTGTAGTGTTTGTGTGTGGTGTATGCATGTGTATATATAGTTCTGGACAGAAGCCCAGGGCTGATCTCAGTTGTCATACTTGAACAGTCTCTACGTTTATCTTTGGAGACAGAGTCTCTCCCCGAACTAAAGCTCAACAACTCAACTAGTATGGCTGGCCAAGGATCACCCTGCTTCTGCATCCCCACTACTAAAGATGGGGTTGTAGTCACGTGTCACCGGGCCCAGCTTCTTACGTAGTGTTTGGGATCCAAACTTAGGTCCCCATGCTTGCCTAGAAGACACATTGACAAGGCCATCTCCCCTGCCCTGTGATTGTTATAACTGTTAAAACATGGCAAAACTTTAAAATTTTACTCTTTAAATTTGCTGAGTAATTTAGAAGTTACAGAAACTGTACAGCTTGTCTCTCACATGGGAGTATGCTTTTGCAAAGCACGGTATCATTTTCCGATGAATTAGCTGCTCACTTGCCTGGCCTTTCTCTCATTTCTCATGGAATCACTGACAATGTCTCCGAACATTATTTGCTAGGTCATCTTCCTCTACCGACCCATGCGTGTGTCAGTGCTTAAAAACTCAGCATTTGCTTCTCTTCTTCTCTGCATCTGGACACTTTGTGTCACCTTACTGCACCCTGTGACATTTAAATACCAGTCTGTTCTTCTCGGGCCTCAAATATTTTTGTTGCATTTACTTACCATCTTCATTTTCATAAAAATGGCATGTCAAACTTCACATGGCTAATAAGGAACTAGATATCCACTTCTTTTCTTGAGTCATGAACAATCTGACCTAGGCCGAAGAGAGCGTTGGCCTTTGCTCTGTTTCTGGATGGTAACTGCTAAACTCTTGTATGTTATACCTGGCGGAAATGACTGTGTACCTCTGGCCAGGAGTGTCTAACAGTCTGATTTGTTGTGAGTATGGCAACCGGAGATGGATGAACAGTTTGATTCGGAAGCAAGGGAATGAATCACACAGTATCAACAAATCTCTAGAAGAATTGAGGCCAGAGATCAAATACTTAGACTGTCACTAATGTCTACACAAGGAAACTTCAAGAAACATTCTGAGCTCTGAGAGTAAGTGAGCATCTCTAGTGGGTACTCCACATATACAATGCCACACACAGATGCTGGCAGATCAATGCTGTCTTGATTCCTCATAAGGAAAGGGCAACTGGAAGCTTCATTTTGATACTTGCTGGAATCTACTATATGGGAAATTTTCCTTGTCTGATATTTCTCTATAACCTTTCTTTATAATAAATAACAGCTATACACAAACCAGCTTTTAGTGAGTTTCTGAGTTCAAGACAATTATGGATAAATAGAATGGTCTTGGGAAGTCTTCAACTTGTAGGTGATACTCTGATGAAATTGGGCTTGGAGGAATTGTCCCTGTAGCTTTTCATTTGACTCATTTTTTATACATTCTTCAAACTTATTATTGTTGTAGCTTGAGCACATAGACATACCATTTAGATTACCCAATGATTTTAAGTAGATATGTCATTCAATAACTCAAATATTAAAAGGCTCAAATATTCAGCACATGAATCCAAGTAAGTCAATAGAAGTCTAGCCAGCAGGTGATGGTTGACATTACCATGGTGTTTCTATCGTTTTTGTTATCAGTATCTTTCACTACCACTTTAATTTAAAAAACACTCATTTTCACCTAAATCTCTGAAGTTCTCTGAGTTCCCCTGTTTCCATTTCCAACATCCACAGGTTATCCTTCATGTAGTATCCAAGGTACTAAGGAAATAGGTTATTTCATTTATTCTGTATCATTCTTTTTTTTTTTTTTCCGAGACAGAGTTTCTCTGTGTAGCTTTGTGCCTTTCCTGGAACTCGCTTTGGAGACCAGGCTGGCCTCGAACTCATAGAGATCTGCCTGGCTCTGCCTCCCGAGTGCTGGGATTAAAGGCATGCGCCACCACTGCCCGGCTTATTCTGTATCATTCTTAAGGTCTGAAATTTTCATTACTTCATTGCTTATTGAACACTCCCCGTCTCACCAAGGTCACTCCAAGTTCATCCCTACCACTATTCCCTGTCTCGCTATGCGTACGACACATGTCCTCCACAGTGGCCCCTGCCTATGCCACTCCCCACCAGCTTTCATGTGGCTTGAGTCTCCATACTTTAACGGGTCCCGTTAAATACTGACCCTTGGTACTGGGGAAGTGGCTCAGTTGCTAAAGTGTTTGTTACTGCACAAGCAGGACAACCTAAACTCCATCACCCATAAGCATCAGGAAAGAAGGATACATCGGTGTGTGCCTGGAATACCTGTCAACGAACTCCAGGTTCAGTGAGAGATCTGGTCCCAAAAGATGAGCTTGAGAAGGGATTGAGGACCACACCCTTCTGAACACACACACACACACACACACACACACACACACACACACACACACTGCATGCAAAAATTTTGTCCCTGAAGAAGTTCCCATTGATAACACTAAAATAGAATTTCTTCCCAACAGCATTGTTTCTGAGGCTTTAACTTAATTTCCTTCAAACCTCTTTTCAGTTTCTAAATGTGAATAGTCTGTCTTAAGCTGCATTTGCATTATTTGTTTTCACTACTTGGATGTGAATTCCAAGAACATATGGATTTTAACATTGCTTTGACACTTGGTATGTAGAATAAGAAAGATATTTAATGGATACTTGTTGATTTAGTAACCAAATGATGCATTAGAGAACGTATTATTTTACCCCAGACACATGGTATGTCACACAGTCAAGACACAGCTAATAGTCCTTCATTTAAAGCAGTGGTGGCCTGCATGTTAAAGTGACACACCCTTAGAGCTCTGTGCAGCAGTGAGTGAACACAGCTCTTTTGAAGTCACTGTAGCAGTCCTCGCAACCTTCTTTTTTTTGATGTTCTGACTGGAGTATTTCAACTGGCAGTGCACCTATCTTAAGATTCTAAAAGCTTGTGGAGTTGTGATTGTCCTTGTAACAGTGCTAAGAGTGTGGGTGGTTTGAAAATGACTGAGCTTGGAGGGCCTCCTCACTGTGGGAAGGGCGCTGATGTAAAAGCTTGGCCCTCTCTCACCTTCCTGCCTTCCAGTTCGGATGACACAGGCAGGCCTTTACTAGGTGTCAGCCTCTTGCTTGCTCACTTCCCATGCTTCGTATCTGCACAATAACCTTTTCCTTTATAAATTACGTGGTCTCAGATACTGTGTTGTCACAGCACAACGTGGAAATACGTTACATAGCCATCCCAGCATGGACACAAAACTACCTCTTCAAGTCACATACCCTGTGCCTCAGTTTTGTCCCTGGTACTCTGCAGTGTCTTCTGCGGACTGTGTAAGGTCAGAGAGAGCCCAGCCAGCGTTGTCTCCTGGCAGTTGGAACCAGGACTCTGGCCAGAGCATTAAGAAGAACCTTTCTTTGCTTGATGGGAAGGTTTTCCCTGTCACAGTTCACTGCTTCTTACTCTGAAGCAGCAGACGTGACTTTTAGGGACTGTCTGTAGCTTCCCATCTGTGAGCAAACCCTTCCAGCAGTTAAAAGTCACGGCAATTTCTGGTAAATGGATTCGCTAAGTGAAAAAGGGAAAGGAGGGAGTTTGAAAAGAGGACCTTTAAGGCAGAAAGGAAGCTTGGAAATGGGAAGTAATGTCTGCCTATGAAATCTTTACCAGAAGGATGCTGGTTCTGCCAGGTCCATTTACAAGGATGCTGGGTGTCCCTTCTGTAGCAGGGCAAATAAAGCTATGAAGTTCTTGACCCAGAGGCCTGCTCTGATTTTCTGTTCTTGTTGCTTAAGAAATAATTTTAGATCTTGGGACCTTACCACACATGAATTATGAAATATTAATATATTTTCCTACTTTTGCAAACACAAGGATGTGTGTACAAGTATTCTGAAAATTATAAACATCATAATCTAAATTAGTCCACAACATTCTTACCTCTTAGTGCCAAGGTCAAAATTCTAAGAAGAAAGCATGTAAGCAGTAAGCAAAATGCCTAGGGCACAATAAAACCACAGAGACTGATAAATAATACTTTGATAATTTTTATCATGCCATTCTTTAGGTATATTGTATTATCGACTGTCTTAGCTACTGCTCTACTGCTATGATGAAACACCCTGACCAAGGCAACTTATAAAAGGAAGTGTTTAACTGAGGGTCGCTTAGGGTTATTGCTTACAGGGTTATTCCATTATCATAGCAGCAAGCGTGGTGGCAGGCAGGAGTCATGGAGCAGCAACTGAGCAGCTGAGAACCAGCATCTGTCTGAAAGTTGTAGGCAGAGAGGGGGAGATGGCAGGGAGGGAGGCAGGGAAGAAGGGAGAGAGAGAGAGAGAGAGAGAGAGAGAGAGAGAGAGAGAGAGAGAGAGAGAGAGAGACTTGGTATGGGCTTTTGAAGCCTACCCCAAGTGACAGACCTCCTCCTCCTTCTCAGACAGTTCCACTAACTGGGGACCAAACATTCAAACAAATGAAACTATGGGGGCATTTTCTTATTTAAATCATCACACTAACTGACAGTTGAGCAAAACTCCACTTTTGTGTTTCATCAGCGAATGCATTATAGGAGTATGGTTGCAAAAGTTGCACAAAATACCTTTCTCTCTTTTGCAATTTCCTTCCTGCCCTTTTCCCACAAATACTTATTGCTTCTTACATGCCTGGTTGCAGCACCCAAAGACGTACTTACTCACAGGACTTTTAAAATCTAGCAGTGTAAGGCAATAGCATCAGGGTCTGTGCTTGGTGGGAGAGACATGAATGAGAGCATAGCACAGATGTGAGTACTCCTTGCGATCAAGATACCAAATCTAGATTCCAAGTGTGCTTAAAAAAAAAATCAAAATGAATGGTTTGCAGAATTGGAAAGTTCAAGCGTGCTCTGTCATCACACTCTCTAGCTCTGGGGACTTAAATGTCACTCATTTCCTCTCCTCCCCAGACCTCCCCTCCCCTTCTCTAGTTCTTTCTCCTTAGCTCTTCCTTTCCCATCTTGGCCTCTTTTTCCTCCTTTTTTCCTAGTTTGGCTTCCCTGTGTGTAATGTCACTATTCTCTTCTGTGAAAGATGGGCTTCCTTTGTGTGCTCAGGGAACAGCCTGGGATAGTCCTGCATGCCTATCCTTTTGGTTTATTAACCCCCAAGGGATAAAACGCTCACTTTCTACCTTTATGTTTCAATTCCAGAACTGTTATTATTCCTCTATCAGTCACCTCTGAAACCATTGCTGTTGCCAAGAAAGTAAATGCAGCACTATATTTGGCCAGGCCTGTGTCAGATGCCCTTCCTCACAGTCTGGTGGATAGGAGCAGGTGTGAAATGTGATTGATGGCCTTATTACAACAACTGGGAAATGGCTACATAATATTCTTCCAAGGAATAGATCCTGGAACAGACAAAAGCATTAATACATGCCTCTCACATGCAGAACACCATATAGTGATGTCTCTGCAGTGTCCTCTCCACACCTTCACTAAGATGAATATTAATCCATGACACACATTGTGCCTTCACTTGTAGAAACATCATCATCCTTCTCATGGCAAGTATGCTTCCCTCCCTCCAGTCCTGGGTATGGCACAAGTTTCACTTTCTGGCAGATCCCACTGACTTAGTTGCAGTTGATTAGCTCATAATGAACACTTGACACGGGCAACCAGGGTTCTCTGCTAAGATTTCTATGTATGGACTGATGAGCACACACACTAGCTATGTCCTAACGGCAGGGTCAACAAGGCATGAAAGTGTATTGCCGCATGTTGTGTGGGGTAATCTCATCCACAGGATGAAGCTGATACACACGGTGCTTAAACTAGAGAAAATCACTCTCAAAACAGTGGATCCAATGGCTTTACTTGCTACTAAGCCTGAGCCATATATCTATCTTTCCTTTGGTTTCATTCTTCTAATTTTCCATTGGCTAAGTGAGGCATTCTAGTATCTGATTGTTTGCCTATACTCCTTCAAAGTTTGTTTCTTCAATTTGCAAACAATAGTTCTAGCTATTTCTAGCTAGGAAAGCAAAGGGACCTGAGTTTGGATCTCCAGAACTTAGACAACACTGGACATAGTACCACACGTCTATGATTCACAAGTGAGAGGCAGAGTCAGGAGAGTCCCCGTTAGCTCAAGGACCAGCTAGCTGGGAAGAAGTGACATAGCAGTGGCAAACAGCAGAAGACCCTGTCTCAAAACAGGTGGAAGGCAAGGAGCAACACCTGAGATTGTCCTCTGACCTCGCTGTGTGTACTGTGGCAGTCATACACCACATTCACAGACAGCATGCACACATACACATTTGTGGAGAGAGAGAGAGAGAGAGAGAGAGAGAGAGAGAGATTTCAAAAAAAGAAAGGGGACACCAAAAGGAATTGGCACAAATACCATTGATAAATTTTCCCATTTATTTCCATGCTATTATTGTAGAAGTAACTGTCTTATTAAATAAGAAACACAGAGCCAATGCAGAGATGAAAGCCCAAGAGGTCAGAGCTAAGAGCCTTACCCGTCCCTGCTGCAGCTGTCCTCTTCAGCAAGAGAACCACTTCCTGTCTGTTTGTCTGTTTTGTAGACTTTCTATTCTGCCTTCTCATTGGTTGTAATGGAAGTAATTCTCTTGCTGAAGAGGACAGCTGCAGCATATTCTACCAAATTTCTATCAGATGTCTCCATGACTATCCACTCTTTATCAAACCTGTTAGGACAACATATATGAAGGTGTAATTTGGGGGGAGGAGGGTCTTAATTTCGTTAAGGATACTCTCTCATGCCGCACAAATCTCTATTAACTAAACTCTCATGCTTTTATCTTTCTAATTTGCTATTATTGTAATGTCTTTAATAATGAACCTAAAATATCTAGGTTAAAAATGTTTCCTTGCTGGGTGTGGTGGCACACGTTTTTAATCCCAGCACCCAGGAGTCAGAGGCAGGTAGATCTCTGTGAATTCGAGGCCATCCTGGTCTATAAAGTGACTTCCAGGACAGCCAGGGCTGTTATACAGAGAAATCCTGTCTTGGAAAAAAAATTTCTTGTTTTACATTGACATAATGAATATATATGAGTGGATAATGATTGCATAGAAAAAAAGCTTTAGATAATTATGCATGGACTAAACAGTCAGAGGTAGAAAAAAAAGATCTCTATTAATAAGTCTGTTTTTCTATGGCTATATTTCAAAAGCAGGCACAAAAGCTGGGCTTTTAAGACCACCTACTTTAGCATGCTAAATATTGTTTTTTCTACCAAGGAATGAACAATGGCTTCTATGGATTAAGTGATTTTGCTTGTTCAAGTCAGTCAGCTAGTGATGGAGGTTAATCACTTGACTCCTGATATTTACTGTGACAAGCAGTCCAGTGACTTCTGGAATGCAAACAACATCATCTTACAATGAAAATTAAAGCAAGCCATGGACCCCACAGGAAAGTTTCATATTCTGCAAGGTATATAGAAATATCAAAAAGCTGGATGGCTCAGAGACCTCGAGTAAAACCAAACATGACTGACAAAAAAAAGTCAATAAAATGATTCCTAATATTGTGTTATACTCATAGAATCTGTGCTTAGCCCAATCATCAGAAAGACTGACTCCAGCCGCTGATAGAAACAGATGCAGAGACCCACAGCCAAACATTAGGTGAAGGGAGGGAGGGACTCCATAGAAGAGGGTAGGAAGGATTGTAGGAACCAGAGGACACTACGAGAATGTGGCCCACAGAATCAATTAAGTGGGGCTTATAAGGGCTCACAGAGACTGAAGCAGAAATCACTGAGCCTGCATGGATCTACACCAGGCCCTCTGCATACATGCCATGGTTCTTTAGTTTGGGGATTTTGTGGGACTCCTAACAATTGGAGTGGGGGTGTCTCTGACTCTTTTGCCTGCTTGTGGGTCCCTTTCCTCCTATTGGGTTGCCTCGTCCAGCCTTGATATGAGAGTATATGCCTAGTTTTAATGCATATTGTTATGCCAAGTTCAGTTGATATCACTAGCAGGCCTGTTCTTTTCTGAAGCAAAACGAAGGAGCAGTGGATCTGGAGGGGAGGGGAGATGGGGGTGACTGGGAGGAGGGGAGACTGAAGTTGGGATGTATTGTATGAGAGAAGAATAACCAAACAAAATAAAATATTAAAAAAGGAAATATCAAAAAGTAGAAATCTATAAATGAATTCAATTGCTATCATATATTTTACTCAAAGCCACCACATAGGTTTTTTTTCCAAAATAAAATTAATGTAAATTGAAATTGAGAACATTTTCACAAATTGTTTCAGACTGTGCTCAATATTTTATATACATTTTCTCCTAATAATGTATCTCACTCAAGAATAGTCACATTTTTAGTGTATAGTGACCACTCATGGTGTGGAAAACACAACCCTAGAGGCACAGAGCCAGAGAGGATTCCACATTCAGAACTATAGCAATGATAAAACTATTTCTTACATTCTAAGAAACTGGAACTTTTGCTGAACCTCACAGCCAGAGCTTGTAAGATACCCGCGGTCACTTATGACTTAAGACTGCTGTCCTACTGTGTGCATTTAACCTGCTTGTTTAACCTGCCTCTGAGAGAACACTAACAATCAACCTTACTTGCTTTGGATTTCCCATTTAATCGGCTTTACAAGATAAGCTAGTGCATAGTGATAACATTAAATTATATACTTTTCCACACCCATGATCCAAGAGTAATGTATTTGTGTTGTCATAATAACGTCCAGCAAACAGAAATATAGACTGAAAACAGTGTTAGAAGGTGAATATCCACCATAAATATTGAACCCAACATACAAATATTGCTTACTAAGCAGTGATGTTTGTAGTACTCTTTTTTATCTGGATCAACTGGGGTCAGCTGGAATCAGTGACTTGTATAACTCACATAAAGATTTTTGTAAAGAATCCTTCATTTCTTCCTCATGTGATGTTTTTTGTGATGTTCACTAAAGATGGAGAAAAGCCCCTTTCAAGAACAAAAATACTCAGAGAGACAGTCATACACAGACTTGGACAGCGACACACAGGGACAGCTTCACAAGCCAACTTTCAGGTTAGATCCAGACTCATACAACAGACAGAGAAGACAGGAGACACAGGAAGCATGAAATAGAGAATTCAAAACTGGGGTTGCTCTTGGTTAAGTGACACTAAGGGGAAATGCTTTGATTAATTTCTTTAATGCAACTCTGATGGATTATTGGTGACTGAGTTTATTATTAATGCATTTGAACTGACTGCACAGGACCTTCCACAAGACAATACAGGTAAATGTTTGTGTTTCCTAGCATCATTCCTGTTGATAAATCTATCAAATGCCCATAAAATCATTTCTTACCTTTCAGATAAAAAAAAAAAAAAAAACAAAACGTGTTGATCTGCTTCATTCTTTCCTAATGGTTAAATATTAAGGGCTATTTTGTTTTCTTAACTTCTATTGCTTTACATTTTCAATAGTACTTACTTAAAAATGTCCCCATTACTCCAGTGCCTGCCATCATGTACATTTTAGAAAATGATAAAATGGTCGGAATATGTAAAGATGCTTTTTTCAAGATTGAAAAAGACACTTGGGAGTAGCTGACAAAGGCTGGCTTGAAGGTATATACTGCAGTTTAACTATTTAATTTTTGCACATGCAAACTTTAATTGGTTTCTTACCAAATCTCAAGAGAATGTGGAGTTTAGTTAAGTAAAGTAATAGAACTTGTGCTTCTTTCCTTTTATATCTTAAAAAAAGATACTCTCACTGAGTATTTCTTTGTAGCATAACAAATAAGGCCCCATGTAATGATGGCTTCCTAAATTTATTTTGATACCTTCAAAGTTTCTACTATGGCTCAATAGCCAGATCCACTCCTTGATGTATAACGTAGGACAAAATGTGATAATAATTGACTTCTTTCATTTATTTGCTCATTAAGAAGAAATAGACTTACTTTCCATGCTGGCTTGTTTTATGTCAGTTTGACTCAAGCTGGAGTCCTCAGAGAGGGAGAAACCTCAATGGAAAAAATGCCTCCTAAGATCAAGCTGTAGGCAAGCCTGGAGGTCATTTTCTTAATTAGTGATTGATGGGAGAGAACCACGCCTATTGTGGGTGGTGCCATGTATATGCTGGTGATCATGGGTTCTATAAAGAAATCAGGCTGAGCACGACACAAGGAGCAAGCCAGTAAGCATCACCTCTTTCTGGCCTCTGCATCAGCTCCTGCCTCCAAGTTCTTTCCCTGTTTGAATTCCTTCCATGACTGTCTTCCAAGATGAACTATTATAAGAAAAAAAAAATAAACAAAATAAATACTTTCCTCCCCAAGTTCATTTTGGTCATGATGATTCATCACTGCAATAAGATTCTCTCCAATTGCAGTTTCCTTAAGGGAGGGCATGTTTCTTTTTACTTCGTACCACAATACCTTAGAACAATGTCTGAAACGTTTAATACATGTTTGTTGAATGACTAGCATAGGTAATGTAAATAAAAGGCTGTTTAAAAATGAAACATGATCTGCCTTGTAGCATAGCAAGGAGCCTGTCAGTATCATAAAATACAAATAAGGACTAAGGAGATGGCTCAGTGGTGAAGAGAATTTGTTGCTCTGCTAGAGGCTTGGAAAGCTCACAACCTCTTGTAATTGCAGCTCCAGAGGATCGCACACTCTTTCTGGCCTCCAAGGGAACCTGCACTCATATATACATCCCCAGATTCCCATACATATAATTACAATAAAATAATTTTTAAAGCTGCAGATGCAAACAGGAAACAAGTCATCAGCACACTGGGCCACACTTTGTGTGGAGTTCGCAGTGCACACTGTAGATGGAACTCTTACCCACACTCCAGGAATCAAGTGTGTGCCTAATTCCATGGAGTAAAAGAACTCAGAAAGCAGAAGTGAGCACAGTGTTTAAGTTCACGTCACTGAACGTGCAGTCAGAACTGTCTTCAGCTTCATCCGACTTCTAAGCTGAGCTTTTGTCTGAACTGGCTTCTTTGGACTGAAAAGCACGGTAATGAATATCTAAATTATTCTATTATTAATAAAAACTCAGGAGTCAAATAGTAGGGTACGAATGGGGTAGATCCAGAAAGCGACAAGAACCAAAACAGGCCTGTGAAGCCCCTCTTCCTTCCTCCCTATGTCCCTCTCCTCCCATGTGAGTCTGCAAAAACAAAACTCGATGGTTTATTCTGGTCAGCTGAATGTGGATTTTGTCCTCTGAATCAAGGTTCATTTTATTGATAGTTTTGGGGAACAGAGCAAACAAATCTCCTGCAACAAAGCACCATGGGCAAAATGGTTTAAAATGACAGGATTCTATTGTCTCATAGTTCTTGAAGCTGGCAGTGTATAACCATGGTGTCAGCAGTGCCAGGCTCCCTCAGAAATGCTTCTTCTAGCCTGCGATGTCTGTGTCATCCTTGGTAATCCTCTGTCTATAGATAGATGCTTGACTATAGTCTCTGATTGAAGACTCACTGCTCCTCATTCCCCTGTCTGAACTTCTCTTCTTGTAAGGATGATAATCATATTGGATTAAGATCCTTTCTAAGCTCCAGTGTGACCTCATCTAAACCAGATGCACAATGATGCTTTTTCCTTATTAGGTCACATATGGGAGTTAAGACTTTAATATTTCTCTGAGGCATCAAATTTTATCCTAACATTTGCCATACTTGATGCTCATCAAAGGTATTTGCTAAATAACTGAGAAGTTCATTCCATGAGACTTTTTATTAATATAGAGATTCAAAACAAGTACATAGCACCATCATTAGCACCTGTAATTAGGAGGTAAAGATTAATTTCCATAGAAACAAATATCAATGCTGGGTAATATATACGTTGTGAAGATGAGGAGACAGTGGTATGTTAGAGCAGACATGAATTCCAGAAGTTTCAAAAAACACTCTTGAGCGCAAAGAAGAAAGGGCTGGAAATCAAGATAGAAACAACACACACAGAGCAGATGGAAGTCGTGAGAGTTGCTGGGAACTCCAGCACTCACAGTCAGAAAAGAACTCGATTTTGGTTAAGGAAGACTGAACAGTAATCCAGGAAGTAAAGAAGCCACATAACAGACAGTTTCAGGCCAGTCAAAGAGAGGCGGAGCCAAACAACATAAGAAGGGGTCACTGGATGTTAGCATTAGTGGGGGGGAGGGGGGAGTATTGGATTGTAGTGTAGAAGTAGGTCTGTGAGGGCAAAACCTGGTCTTTGAAGACCATCAGAGAGTGATATAAAGTGATATCTGGCTTCTTATGGGACTTTTGTTAAGGAGGCTGCCATTGTTAATGAGGTGCAAGATTGCCTTTAAAATTCTAACTATGGACTGATCCTTTTCATCCTCCCTCCTCTTCCTCTTCCTCCTCCTCCACCAATGTATCCTTCTTCATTAAACACAGGGTCTTGTGTATCCAGGCTGGTCTCACACTTGCTGTGTAACTGTAGAGCACCTTGAACTTCTAATCTTCCTCCTTCTACCTTTTTTTATTCTCTTTGAGAACATTTTTATTCTTTTTGACAACATTTCTCCCTTGCCTTACATTGCCTTTCCACCCTCAAAACCCTTCCATATATACCATACTGCTCACTTTCAAATTCATTGTCTCTTTTTATACTAATTGGTATTACATGCATATATGCACATGAATATACATATATATTCCTGAATATAACCTGTTTGGTCTGTACAGTGTTACTTGTATGTGTGCTTTCTGTGTTGATCAGTTGGCACTAGATAACCAACTGGTGTGCTCTTCCCTGGGTAAGACCACTTCTCCTGATCTCAGCTTTTCTCAGTTACGTGTAGTTTTTTGTGTGGCACTGAGACCCCCTGGGCTCTTCTCCATCCACTTTGGCCTGTCCCTTTGTGTCATATTTGGACAGTTATCTTGGTGAGACTTAATGAGTATAGCTCCTGATGTTCCTAGGAGACACAACTCCCTGATTCTTAACATTTTTCTGCAATATTCATTGAGCCTCAGGCCTGGGAGTGTTTTGTAGATGCATCAGGACTGGGCTCCACAACTCTGCCTTTTGATTGGTTGTGCTTTTCTGTAATGGTCTCTGTCTGCTGCAAAGAGTGTGCTAATGCAGATGTATATTTTAACTTTAAAAGTTTGTGTGTTTTCAGAACAAAAGAATCAGACACTAATAAAGACAAGTAGCCCCAGGTGATCCAGTCTCTCAGAATGCCTCTGTTACAGTTTCCTCAAAATTCTGTATCCAGACAAACTTCAGAGCTGCTGGTTGAGAAAGTCCAGCTTCACAAACTACTCCAGCCAGAACTTCAGATAAGTTCTACACTTTCCAGTCACACAGAGACTAAACAAAAAATAATACAGCTAGCTCTCCTAGGACTTGACCTTTATACCAATCTTCTCAGGGTCTCCTAAAGATGCTGTCACTCCAAGACAACAGGAAGCAATCTAGAGAACTTGATGCCCACATTCCCAAGAGGTGGGATGGGTGATTTTGGGTGGGTTATGAATGTTTGTCATCATTTAGGGTGGTTGGTTGAAAGTTGTTACTGGTCATGGTCAGGGAGAAAACTAAGCAAAGGAGATTAGATTCAGTGATCTCATTCTGAAAAGAAAAATAGGGGGTATAAAAATGATAAGACAAGGCCGGGCGGTGGTGCCGCACGCCTTTAATCCCAGCACTCGGGAGGCAGAGCCAGGTGGATCTCTGTGAGTTCAAGGCCAGCCTGGGCTTCCAAGTGAGTTCCAGGAAAGGCACAAAGCTACACAGAGAAACCCTGTCTCGAAAAACCAAAAAAAAAAAAAAAGATAAGACAAAAGGGTAGATTATTGAATTTACTTTCAAACTAAAAAAGCAACTACTAGTCTCAAATATTTTACATTGGTATGGATTTAATTATACTGATAGAAATTTAAGGTTGTTTTTGTTAAACTGTGTATATCTTTCTATTCTTGTTTAAGGTAGTGTACCTATGTAACTCATATAAAAATGTAATGTATAATTAAGAAATACAAGTTAGTAGTTAGTCATCTATAGTAATCAAACTTGTAGTCATGAAAGGTATGTTTCCAAGGTTAAGCAGTGATATATTTTTAGATAGATAGGAGGTCTTCAAACATTTCAGAGACTTACAGAATATGGCATTTAAGATGTTTTAATAAGCTGGGTGGTGGTGGTGGCGGCGGCGGCGGCGGCTGCAGCGCATGCCTTTAATCCCAGCACTTGGGAGGCAGAGGCAGGCAGATCTCTGTGAGTTCAAGGCCAGCCTGGTCTACAAAGCGAGTTCTAGGAAAGGCACAAAGCTACACAGAGAAACCCTGACTCGAAAAACCAAAAAAGAAAGAAAGGAAGAAAGAAAGAAAGAAAGAGAGGAAGGAAGAAAGAAAGATGTTTTAATAACCTAAGGCTTTTTATGTCAGTGAGACATACCTATTCTTGGCAGCACCAATTTACTTCAAAAAACTATGATGGGCTTCAAAGAACCTCCATATGGTGTTTACTTTTATTGTGGCAAAGTTAGCCACTGGGCAAGAAACTGTCCTTACTTTGAGGGCTGACAGTATGCTGTCCAAATTGGGCAAGTAGGACACAAAAATGGAGATTGCCATCCTTTGCCAAGACAAGGCAGGACAATCCTTCAAAAATTCCTGCTTCAAAGAAAATTCTGTCAGATATTATAGATCTGTAGCCCAAAGATGAATACTCAATGCTATAGAGGAACCTTGGGTGACTGTCCAGGCAGTCAGCTGTCTTTTTCATTTCTATAGGTTTGGAAGTTATTTGATCTGTACTTCCTGTTTGCTCAGGTAATATTATGTCCTTCTCAGGTCTTTGTTAGGGTTGAAGACTAGATAGTTATAGTTACAGTTTCCCTTGTTACAAAAAAAAAAAAAAAACCTCACAAAAGATGTATAAAGTGTACAAGGTTGAGAGACATAAAAACTTAATTTGTTTAGCTAAGAACATGTTTTAAGGTCTTTAAAAGATATTTTTAGAATGATAATATGTTATGATAAGAAGTGGTTTAGTTATAAAACTTTATATTCATCAAGATAGGATAGATAATAGAGTATTTTCTCCAAATATGCCAATTATAAATGGACTGGACATTGTAAATGTAATTCTCACTTGATCATTGTTCTTATTGTATATAGTTTTATTGCATTAAAGTTAACACCTTTCTTTTTTATTTTGACAAAAAGGGGGGAAAGTTGCAGAATAGTTGTTTACACTGTGTGAAGATGTGTCTCTGTCTAAGGTAGCTTCTGATTGGTAAAATAAAGTTAAATAGCCAGTAGCTAGGCAGGAGAGAATAGGCAGGACTTCCAGGGAGAGAGAGGACTTTGGAAAGAAGAGAGGTGTGTAGACACAGAGGAAGCAGGTTAGGCAGTACAGAGATGAGATAATGAGCCATGTGGAAGAGTGTATATTAAAAATATGAGTTAGTTTAAGTTGTAAAACCTAGATTGGAACAAGCCTAAGCTAAGGCTGAGTTCATAATTAATAATCAGTCTGAGTGTCGTTATTTGTGAGCTGACAGTCACCAAAGAAAAACCCCACTCCAGGTTGGTTTCTATCGGCTGCAAAGAGAACTTTCTTTGGGGAGGGATGGAGTCTGTGCTGTCTGATCTGCCTCTTGAGTGCTGCAGGCATGAACGACTGTATTCAGTTTGTGAAGTTCTGGGCATTGAACCCAGAGGTCTGTGCATGCTAGACAAATGCTCTACTGAAGAAGCTGCATTCACAGCCTTCAAATGGTTGAGTGTTCCTTACGTGTCAAGTATTCTTCCCATTGGTCTGTCTAGCAGGGACCAGTAAGACATGGTTTACGCTGCTCTGGCACTATATTTCTACAGAGGAGATAAATAATAAGCAAGCAACTAAGTACACAGGGAATGCAACTTTCTCTGCTGATAGGATCTGTAAAAGATAAAGCAAATGAGTTAAGTTCAGGAGTGACCAGAGACATGACAGCAAGTACTGAGCTAAAATTAACACTTTCCAACTAGATGTTAAATGCAATATGTATCTTCAGTTCTGGTTTTATCATGAACCCAGAGACTGCAGAAAGTATCACAACAAATTCAAAAGACTTACTGTGTGATTTTTGTTTGCTTAATTCTTTTCTGTCTTCTGATACTGAAGTCTGTGCTTCTCCGTTGTCACTGGATCATGATACTGGAACTCTTTACCTTGTTAGGGATCCAGTCACAAATTTGATACTTCCTTGGTGTTCTAGTCCAGAGGTATTATGAAAATGTAGACCCTGAAGGTTTGTGATCTGCTGAAACAACTTCCACACAAGTATTTGAATATAAATATCATTTTGAATGATTAAAAACTCAGGACAAGGAAAACTCAATTTTAATATTACTAACAAATCATAAGCTAAAGCTTAATGTGATGGAATAATAAAAAGGCACAATAGAGGAAACTCTTCTAAACTGGGTTTGTTAATGTTTGCCTCTATGATGTTCTTCTTACACAAATCCTGTCACACTGACTCTAGAATCCTAGCAGGCTTTCATGTTCTCCTAAAGGATGCCTGTGTGGAGGTTATATCCATTTAAAATGCACTGTGACCAGGGTGACTGTGTCCAGACAAAGGACTTCAGTGTTGTTCCAGTTTAATACCTGTGGGGTGCTGGTTCTGGGAAATTATTTTGCTATTTAGAGACATTTGTTTTTGTGAAAAACCTGGATGACAAACACTCACAGAAAGAAAATCTCATTGCTTGGCTTTTGTGTCTAAAAGCGAACAAATCACATTGAAATATTTCATTTCTTATAGCCTCATGCTTCAAAGTTCCTCCATAAATAGATGACTTGAAACTGCCATCCGCAGCACCGACACAATACTCTTGCTGGAGAAAGATGAGGTGGTATGTGGCTCTGCCCTGGATAAGGAACGGAGGACAAATTGAGACTGTGCTGCACCCCACCCCCATCCTTACAATGAAATCTTCCAAAAGAACATACTCTCACATGCCAGTACCAATAGAATAAGGTCATTGCACATTTAAACAAATTACAACACTCTCTTGCTGTGCAGTAGGCAGGCAAGCCTGGAGGAAGCAAGCTGGAACTGAGTTATCACCGCATGCACAGGCTCGGTGGGAGAACTGTGTTCTCTTCTTTGCTGGGGAAGTCTGCTCTTCCACTGCCATCTTTCTTGACAAGATTCAGAGTGATGGTGGCCTGCGGCTCCATCAATTGAGCAAGGCAGAGTCAATTGGCAGCTTCTTTGATGCTTGCCTCCCTGCCTGATTCTTTCTGGAAAAGAAAAAGGGTGAACATCAACGAGTGTCTCATTCTCTGACTTCAAGGGTCAAGTGCATCTTTTCTCTGGACCTGTTGGCTGTTTTGGTTATGATTCCCTGATTGCCTGGGTTTATAGTGATAGACTTTATAAAAATAGACACACAGAGCATCACCACAAGCACTCACCCACATAGCCACAGTTTGACAGTCTGAAGTATCCAACAGACATTTGCCTTTGTCGGAAGGTTTTTAAGTGCGATCATGACAGATGTTCAGAGAGATTATCTTTCCATCTCTACCCTGCTTCCTTGCGGCTAGTTCACGTATGCCTTGCTTGAAAATAGCCTCTCTTTTATAAATAGATGACGCTGGAGGCCTTCAGCAGTATGAAGTCAACAGTCTACTCATCAAGCATGTGTTCCTCTGACAGATAGATGCTCCTTTGTTTCAGGCCGGCAGCAAATAAGTGCTGTTTGGCTTTTTATGCCACAAGCTACCTGATGCTAACTAGAGGCAACTTCAAAGCTACTTTATATCACAGGGAAACTTCAAGAACTTGTCCCCGTAACAGTGGCATACTGGATAGTAAAGATTTTTTTGATGCGTATTTACTTTGTCGCTAATCTCCCTCCGGGGGTTTCAAAGTGAACAGGCATAATAAAAAGCTTCTTGCTGTTTCTCTTCAAATTTAAGGATTGACTGCTCCACATGCCTTCTCTGGACTTATTTGGTTATCTCTAAGCAAAGGCTTTTCTCCCCAAAGTTCTCAACTCCCAGTGATAGTTGAAGAGTGTTCTATTTGACACACATTTCTCAGTCAATTTATGACACCTTATGTCACCATCTAATGTCACATGCAGTGCTCTGAGATTGGAAAATGGGAAAGCACTAGGGGATGAAGACGTCTTTGGAAACTTCTGTAAATGGAACAGTTGTGGAACAATTGGGCTAGGACATAATGCCTTGGTTGTGTTTGTATTTTTATTGTGTCTTATTCCTTGAACAGTTTTGTAGCATTTTCTCATTATTTGCATGTTCTAAGTAAAAGAAATGGTGTACTTAGTATGTTGTTGGAAATATGTGTGTGTGTGTGTGTGTGTGTGTGTGTGTGTGTACATGCTAATGTTTCCCCTAAGAAACAAATTTAGGTTATAGGAAAATAGCAGGCCAGGCAAGAATTAATGCTCTCATAATTCCAGTGTGGTCCTTTGGGCACTAGAAAGCAAAGTGTGAGCATCTTCTGCCTCTATGGGCAGCTCTTGAAATATAGAGCTGAACAGAGTAGCCATGTAAGGAAGAAGCCTCATCAGTAAGCAGAGCCCCTCTCCCAAGAGTTCATTCAAGCACTACACTGCCCAAGTTCCTGATCTGTACTCAAGGTCAGGAATCCTTAGTGTGGAAATGAAGACACCATCCAGGTGGGCTTTTTCCACCTGGGTAGTGAAGGACCTTAAGTCCTAAGGGCACTAAAGAATTTTTACAAAGTCACAAAACAAATTAGTAACAGGAAACTAGACAGAAGTCTGTCTTCCTTTGGATACTTCCAGATAGGATTCTCAGATTGTCTCCCAGCTGTAGTGGAGACTTCAGCACCACATGCCCTCACATGAACCGTTAAGTCAATGGCTGAAGCAGTAGGTCAATACACATGCATTTTGACTAATTATTTCCTTCTTTTTATTTTCATTCTTCTCATAAGTCAGCATGGCTCAAATTCTACAAGTCATCCGTCCGTTTGAATTGACTCCCAAGCACATGAACCAAGTGCCTGGATTCTGGGAAGCCATCACATAACAGGGCCTGTGGGAGGCCATAGAAAAATTAGAGCTGTATAATTAATTTTAGTAAACACAAAACTTATGGGAAACAATGAAGTGATAATAAGATGACATTTATCACGATGCTAGATTTAGGGAAGCCTGGGAAGGCTTTAGGGAAGAGATGTGATTCAGAGAGATTTTTAGATATATGCTTACATTTTAATACAGAAATGAAATAGCACGTTACAGACAGTGGGCCCTAGTGTGGCTCTGCAGCCTTAGTGCCTTTAGAAATTTCATTTTGTTCCATTTCTCAGCTTCAAAACTGATTAGTGTGTGCTTAGTTTTCAAGATTATCAGACCAGTCAATCTGTAGGATTGCTTCAGCCCCACAAGATTAACATTTGGATTAAATTAAATTAAGAATAAATTAAGACATTCAAGATTTTCAATGAACTGGAAATCTTTATGGCTCCTTGAGCTTCTCATAATTTCCTGATTATCTTCATTTGGCTGTGGCAATTCTTTGTTTTTGATGTGTGTGTGTGTGTGTGTGTGTGTGTGTGTGTGTGTGTGTGTGTGTGCTTTATATGCACATATGTCCATGCACATACAGCTGTACATTCAGCTTTTCTACGCGTGCTGGAGATTGAGACTCAGGTCCTCATGTTTGTGCTGCAGCACTCGTACCCACTGAGCAATCCCACCAGCTCCTGGAGATGCATCTGCATGAGTGTGGATCCAATGAAGACATTGCCTCAGTCTACACATTGACTCGTTTCATTTGACATCCTGACCATTGTTTGTGGGTCAAATGTCTTGCTAGTATGTACTTGTGATGAACAATTAAGATGATAAGATATAAACAGCTCAATGAAAACGAATGATCACTGTAATAGATGGTTTCCAGAGAGAAAATAAAACACAATGCAGAAGGAGGAAATACTATTCCTCTTATGGAAGAAGAGCAAACCATAAAGAATTCCAAAATTTACTTTGTACTTTTCTTAGCAAACACCCTTGTTGCAAAGAGTCTGACATTCCATTGAGTCTATTTGCTTTTGAAAAATGGAGTAAATTTCCATGGTTCTAAAGCTATTGGGAGTATCCCAGGAAGACATGGTTAACATAGAATAGAAGTGGTAGCCAGACCTCTTTACCTAAATAGACCAATTTAATAAAGCACTCCTTATTCACAGCCTATTTAAGACCATCCATTTATTGTATACAGTAATAAGATTAGAAATTTGACTTTTTCTCCCTTCCCTTGACTAACGCCTCAGGCTTCCCTCTCCTTCTCCTGTGCCTGACAATGAATCCTAGCTCCTAGGCAGCTGGTATAACTGCCCTTATGGGATCCTTTCCCCTTGAACATGGATTGTGCCTGTGAGTTGCTCATAAATAATTGGCTACAGAGAAGATGATGAGATGTCACAGAAGATCATAACATCTCTTTCCATTGTAGATTTGCTGGATTTAATAGGACACACTGCCATGGTATACATTGTCACATGGTGGGAGGATCATGTGCCCAAACCACAGGCAGAAACAAACTAAAACCCAACTAAGCATGGACGCCCTAACTCCAATATTCATGGGAACTGGGTTCTTCCAATAGTGTAGGTTTAGAAGAGGATTCTTCCCCAGTTGAACCTGGAGATGAGAAATCAGACCTAGCTAAGACTCTGAAGCAGAGAAACCAAGTAAGCCACATCTGGACTGGCCCTCAGTGAGGAGACAAATCTGAGTGGTTTTAAGCAAGTCCAGGTTCTTTTGCTTCAGTAATGGATAAATCAAACAAGTCTTGTTAGCAGCAATGAGAGAATTGGTAGCTGCTGTTTTGAGCTATTCCCATACTTCACTTGTCTCTTTCACAATTGTAACTAGAAGCAAAAGACTGACCACATGACTCTAGACATCTTTCTGTAGAATAGGCAACTATGTTAGGAGCCTTGTTTCTGTCCCATCAGAGTTTCATCCCAGTGACTGAAGCTGGTGGCTGAAGTAGCTGGGGACCAATGAGCTGAGCTCCAGGAATCTGAGGACAAGGGCAACTTTCTTATAGCAGAGTTAGCAGAAATGGGCACAGTTAATTCCCTTTCTGACATTTATATCAATGTCTTAGAAATCAATGTCTTGGTAAGTCTTTAAATTTATTACTTGATTGATTGATTGATTTTGTGTGTGCGTGTGCGTGTGCGTGTGCGTGTGTGTGTGTGTGTGTGTGTGTGTGTGTGTGTGTGTGTGTGTGTATCATAGCATTCATGTGGAGGTCAGAGGACAATTTGCAGAAATTGATTCTCTCCCACTATCCGGGTCCTCCAGACTCAATTCAGGTCATCATGCTTGAGGGCAAGTGCCATTGTGTCTTTAGCAGAGATCTGTCTCAGCTATCACAGCTTTCCCTATTTCTGCAAGAAAGAGACACCCACAAAGGCAGCTGGGTCAGAGAAATGCACTTAGTACTATGTAGCTTATTTAGAAATTAGTAATGAGGCATTTTGGCTTTTACAAGTTGGTAAAATGCTATCTTCCCTGAGAATTATGAAGTAACTGCTTAGTGAGTCTCAATCACTTTTGAGGGGCAAGAGTGGCCTCCTGGCTTTATGATGGTATTTCTAGCTAGTAGTTGTCACTAAGAAGTCTGACAAAGATTATAGGACTTTTCCCCTGTCCTGGAAACTTCTTTGTTTTGTTGTGTATTCAATTGCTCTCCCTAGAGAAAATTGGGCTTATGATAGGGAAGACAAGTAGGGACCCTCTCATAATCCTGGCTCCTGTTCAAAAGCAGTTTGCCCTCGATACATGAAGCTTCTCCTGGAGTAGTCTCTGGAGTGTATTTATTTGACCATGTTGCCCAGGCTTACATGTCTCCATTAGTCAATAGCAAGCTTCTCTGCACTGGGTCTGCACAGCTCATCAAAATAAGACATTTTTAATTTAAAAATTAAAAAACTTGTCAGCTATGTACATAATCTTTGGGAAATAGCATCTCTATTACTGGCTGATAACATGACAGGTGGGTTTTACTTTTGTTCTCTACTTCAGGATTACTGGTGGCATCAGTGTGAGAGAACAGATTTGCTTGGAAATACCACGGAAGCTGGCATTGCCCAGTGTTTAAAAGAAGGCACAATTTAATCTTTGCTCACCATCTGATTCCATGAGTTTCTGAGCTTCTGAAGTCCTACTGTGGTCCTACTATGTTCCACAAATGATATGTTTGGTTGCCTGACTATCACCTCAACAAAACTGCCTCTGTTGACATGGGTCAGTGGTAGAATAAGACTAGACACTGACAAATGGAAAGTTATATTGCCACTAGATGAGAGTTGCAGCAACATCTGACCTTGAGTACATAAAAAAAGACTTTCTGCTATGCAAAGAAACATAAGTGAAGTTAGAGAAGTCTGGTGTTCAGTCCCCAGTCAGGTGAAGCTTGACTGGGCTCAGTGCTTCAGGCCACAAGTACTGTTACTAGCTATCAGAATGTTACTCTTGATGCATTGTTTTGGTCCATATCTGCATACTTCAATTTTTACTTTGTTTTCACAACAAAAGGAATATGAGGTTAGTGGACACATCATAATGCTATATCTATAGAAGGAAATGTAGATAGTCGTTACTTTGCTGAGAATAATGATGAAGAGAAGATAGGGAGTACTGAATGAGTACACACACACACACACACACACACACACACACGGATTCTATTTTTGTGGTTGCATCTCAACATGTTAAATTTTAAAAATACTCTGACCTCATTTAATAAACATTTTATCTTCAGAACAACTATTGCTGCTTTTAAAATTGAGAAGACATTATTCACAAACTCATTGGCCCTCAGTCCATTGGCTCTGCCTGACATCTTTGGTTAAGCTGTGAAAAGCATTTGGCTACCGGGTGAGCTGCCCATGTGATGCCGTTGCTCATGCTTTAGCTTTCTCTGGCTCAGTCTAGGATGGTGGTCTTTCCAGCTGGCAGGCAGGGAGCAGTGGATGCCAAGCCATGCTGGAACATTTTAAAACAACATTGCATATAACATAATTAAGTAGGGATGCCTGAAGCCCTAATACCTTCACTGCCTAGAGTCAAGTCTACAGTGAACTAAAAGGCTTATCTTTGCAGTTTTAGGGTAGAAAATAAAGTTTATGGGAAATATGAGACTCTTTTGTAATCATTCAGGTTCCATAAAATGCTAAATATTCTTTAGAATGATTTGATTCAATTTTATAACTTTATTTATTATTGATTGTGAAAGAAATCTATAATCACAAAACTGGGAAAATACAGCAGGGATTAAGCCTCCATAATCTAGCGCAAGTAACCACAGCCACAACCTTGCTTTGCAGGGTCTTTCCCGTGCATCTCAAAGCCACATGTCCCCTGCACCAGTCTGAGATTGGCCTCCAATGACTTTTACTCTCATCTTCTTTCTTTGCTGATTTACCTCTGACATTTCTGTTAAGAGAATCCCACATGGGGATTGGAGAATTGGGCTCTATCTTGCTATCCCTCACTGGCACCCCTGTTTCTGGTGGCAGTTCAGTTCTGGATTTCCCAGAGATCTCCATATTTGTCCTCTCTGGGGCTCCTGTGTTTATTTCCAGCGCTCTTCCCTCCAGTGCCACTACGCTTTGAGTTTTTTTGTCTTGTTCTGTTTTTCTCTCATTTGGCGTTTCCGTTTTTCTAGTTCTTTGAAAAACTAGTTCATACAAATTAAAATTTTGTGGTATGTCCCTGGACAAAGCCATCCATGTTGGTAGTTTTATTCAGCTTGACCCAAACCTGGACATCTAGGAAGAGGGAATCTCAATTGAACTGTTTCTATGAGCAGTTGACCTATTGGTATTTGGGAGGCATTTTCCTGATTGTGAATTGATGTATGATGGGCAGGCCCTGTGAATGAATGGTGTCATACCTGGGCAGGTTCCTGGGGCATATGAGAAAGCAGGCTGAGCAGGCCATAGAGAACAAGCCAGGAAGCAGCACCTCTCCATGGCCTCTGATTCAGTTCCTGCCTCCAGGTTCCTGCCTTGGCTTCTTTCAATGATGGGTAATAACTCATAAGCTACAATAAACCTTTCCTGCCTCAAGTTGCTTTTATCATAGTCAGTGCTTTATCATAATAACAGAAAAGCACATGAGGACAGCATCCCTCTCATGATAGTCCATTGACTCATGTATTTTCAGTCTATTATGTATGCTTTTATACAACCTAAAGTTGTAAATCTCTTTTATAAGATGTATTAAGTAGTAATTTTTATACAATTATATTTATCAGTTTTAATTGTACACATGAATTTTTTTTTACTTTGTGTGTTTAGGGGTCTGTTGGCTCATGTTGTGTGCTTGTGTGTGCGTGCATGTGTGTGTGCATGTGTGTGTGTATGTGTGTGTACATGTGTGTGCATGTGTGTGTGTGTGTGTGTTATAAGGCATGGTGTGTGGAGGTCAAAGGACAATTTTAAGAATTCAATTCTCTATTTTCATAATTCATGGACTGAGGACTGAACTCAAGTCATCAAACTTGATAGCAAGCACCTTAACCTACTGAATTATTTCATCAACCCTATTGATATACTTTGTACAAAATTTTTAGTATACATGCTTTGTAAATTTTTTAATTTCTTTACATCTTGAAGTTTTATTTTCTAAACATTGTTTCTAAAGTGATAAGTTAAAAATAGAATTTGATGCAGATCACATGTGCACTGTGTTGTATTCTACTTTGTGAATATTCAGCCATATCTTATAAAAATTTCTCTTGACACTTTACTTCCATGGCAGTAGTGTTTTGCTCACTCTCATGGCTGCTAATCATACTTACTTACTCAGGAAAGTATGATAATTTTCCATATTATTATGCTTTTATTTGATATAAACTGGATTAGTAGGTAGGTAGAAGTTCTTACATTTTACTGTTTTCACTGGGGTGTGTAAGAAGCAGACTCTAGACCACATAAACTTTTTTTAAGGGTAAAACATAGTTCACCTCTTTCCCTCTAACCCACCCATTTTAACTTGGCACCTTGGTGTTACTGTTAAAATACGTATTGTGAATATCGTCACACAACTTCGAAGTTGTCCACATCACCCAGTGCTTCCGTACAGTATCGCTTCTGGATGCTCAGCTGCTCAGGTGCAGAGATTTCATCATGGTGCCAGAAAAGGTTACAAAGTTGCTAGTCTACAGGACCAGCAGAATCACAGAGGGGATAAGAGCTACAGATACAGCAGGTTTTAAAGCTTTCTTCAAATATGGAAATCTTATTGAGAAATAGTAGACAATTTGCAGAATGCAGGAAGGATCCGCATGGGCTTTAGAGGGAGACATTACTGAGGAGTCAGTTGAATTGCCCTGCCGACCCCTGCAGTCTAAGCATTAGCTAATGTGGCAGCTGTATAATGTATTTGCAGGATATTCATAGCTAGTCACATAGCCCAATCCAGCAGAGGTATAGAGACTCTGAGGGATCTGTTAAACATTTAAAAAACAATCCCACGTGTTATATTTTATCTGCCTCCAGTGGGGAGAGGGGCTTTGGTGTCAGTGCAGGGGAGACCTCCCCCACTGCTTCAGAGTCCGCTTAACGCATTAGTGCTTCAGGTTAAGTATTCCAGAATAGAATCAAAGAGTTGTAGATGTAACCAACCATCGTATAAATAAGAAACACAGAACCAATGCAAAGAAGAAAGCCAAGAGGTCAGAGCTAAGAGCCAAAACCTTACCCTTCCTCCTGCAGTGGTCCTACCTCTCCGAAGGAGCCGGTACTTCCTGGGTTAAAGTCTTTTTATAGAGTCTCTGTTCTGCCTTCTCATTGGTTGTAAACCCAACCACAGGACTGCCTCATTACGGCCTATCTGTATAGACCTCCAGGTGTTCTATGGTTGGTAATGAGATTAAAGGCATGTGTATCCAATGCTGGCTGTATCCCTGAACACACAGAGACTTACCTAGCTCTGTCTACCAAGTGCTATGATCACAAACGTACACCACCACTGCCCTGCTTTCCTATGACTTGCTATTAGCTCTGACCCCCAGGCAACTTTATTTATTATACAAATAACATTTTAATACAAAAGAAAATATCACCATATTTCCCTTTTTCTATTTTAATAAAAAGAAAAAAGGAAAACGCTTATAACTAACATAAGAAAAACTATATACAGAAGTACAATAACTATATACAATATATACAAGAACAATGTCTAGTCTATTTGTATTTAACAAATTCAGAGAAAATAATTCTATTATCTATCCTATTGTATCTAATTCACTTTCTATCCTAATTAATCTTCAACTATAACTAAATAATCTTCAACTCCTTCAGAGACCCAAGAAGGAAATAATATTAACTAACAAAAATAAAAACAGGAAGTACATGCAAGCAACTTCCAAAAAATTGTGAGTTGACAGAAACAGCCAGCTGCCTGGACAGTCACCTGATGTTTCTCCGCAGTGTTGGGGCATCATCTTCAGCCTATAGGCTTAGCGTATCTGACAGACTCATTTGTGAAGTAGGATGTACACAAAGTCAACAGTTCAACCTCACATTGGGTGAGAGCAGTTCATGTACCAGAAACACCTGAATTCCACTGGTGTCATGTCATGATTCAGGATTTTAAATTCTGGAAATTGTTGATGTCTTTTGAATTCAGCTGTGTATTCTTCTTGGCTATGTGTGTATGTGGCTTCATCTCAGCATCCCGTTCTTCTCCACATCCCTCTATTAAATGCCATTCTACTATTGAGAGGAGTGAGCTTAGTTACTCTTCTAGAATAACTGTTTCAGCTGCTGTTCCATTGCACATCAGAAGCCATCAGCCCACTGCCTGTTCAGCTGCCTTCAAAGAAAAAGGCACTGTACCTTTTCCAGATTGTGAAGGCCACGTCAGGGATGGTGCCATATTGTCCTGGCCTCAGGAGATGCCTTTTGATAAAGCCATAACCACACTTGTTTTGGCAAGAATCAGTAGTCCTTTAACTCTATATGCAGTTTCTTCAATGCCCATATTCTCTCTGAAGTAGATTGGTACTGCCAGGAGCCGACATGTCTCATAGCCATAACAAAAAAGAAAAATTTTCTAAGTTATTAAAACATTTTAAATGCCATATTCTGTAGATCTCTGAAGGGTTTGAAGATGACCTGTCTATCTAAAATATATCTGCTCAATCTAGAAAACATACCTAATATGACTACAAGTTCTATTGTAATGTCTAACTACTAACTTTCATTTCTTTATATTCTAATAGTTGGTAATAACATTCAAGGATCCGAAAATTGTATTACATTGTTAAATGAACGGTATAAATACAGTTAGAAATATACATATAGCATTTTCTAACAATATCAATTTCAATATATATAATTTGTATACAAAACAATCCAATCCAATGTAAAGTATTGAAAACTAATAATTGTCTTTTTTCTTTTTTTTTTAAGAACCTTAAATCTAATCTCCTCTTCTGTGCCCTTTTCCTAACCCTTGACAACAATTTGTAACCAACCCCCAAATCAATGAAAATTATCCCAGACCCATAACCCATTAAAAGACAAAAAAAAATCACCCGTCCCACACCACCTCTTTGGGAATGTGGGCATCGTATTCTTAAAATTGCTTCTTGCTGGGTATGGGCGAAGGTATCTTTATCCTGAAAATAAAAATTTTAGGTTAATTGTCAAATTCTAGGAAAGGTAACTATATCCTTCGTTATCCAGTTTGTGTATAATGCCAAAGTTCAGGGTTTATCTCAAATCCTTATTCAAGTAGTCTTTGAGAATGGATCATTTCAGCTAGCTTTCTCAAAATTGCTCTGAGCATTTTATAGTTCAAAGCTGATCTGTAGATGATGTTTGTCAGCTTAGTGATGTTATTATTGTCCACGTGGAGTTGTTGTTGTTGTGGGGCCCCATCTTCTTCCTGGAGACTTCAGTTGATGTTAGGCCTGGCTGTTATTTCCTGCAGAAAACTGATAAGAGACTCGAACACAAAGACATATATGCAGCTAATTGAAGCCTTTTTTCTTTCTAGAATTAGTTAGTATTCCATATGACCATTCATATCTTAACAGAGTTTAAAATGTATATATATCTATATATATATTAATCTTGTAAATTTTGATATAATATTCATACCTTAAGAAAAGTTTAAAGAATCAAAATAGAATCAAAGAGTTAATATTAATATTAATATTCTGATTCTATTCTTGGAATGTCCAAGACCATAGCACTTCTGAAGGAAGTCTTGTCCCTACGAGAAAAAGATCATGAATATGAGAAGCAGAGACATTGTAGCGAATAAAGCAAACATCTAAAATGATCTTTGAGGGGTTTTCTAAATTTGATAAGTGAAAATGCTAATCTAAAAAAGAAAATGAAAATCTTATAAAATGTATACATTTAGATTATTGATTCCCCAGGGTCCAAGGGGGCTTTGCTATGTCCGGTGTGGGATATTAGGGGAAAAAATCTATGTACACTATGTTCTTAATGTCTGTTAACTTTATTCCTCTAAGACAAAATTCTACCAATTCAGCTATAGTTCCACCAGCCATTCAAGGCAGGAATAACTCTAGACATGACAAGCTCTATATCCATCTACTTTATTTCTCTGGGATGAAATCCTGTCTCCATAACTGTAGTTCCATCCAGCTCCCTAGCTCATAGTCCAGCTAATGACTAAACTCCTTTGCTTTCAGCCTCATCTTCATTCTCTGTATCCTCTTTCTCCATCTCTGCTGCTCTCTACTCCTGACACTCAGAAAACTCTACTCGAGATCTGTTTACTCTCTACAGAACCTCTGTCATCCTCTCTTCTCTCTTGCCGTGCTGTTCTGTCTGTGTCTACAGAATATGCCTGCCTTTTCTTTCCCTGCCTCCTCCGGAAAGTTGTTTTATTTCTCTCCTTGATATGTAAAAACCTCTTTTATTTTTAGTCAAAATGCTCTGGAGACGCGGTGGTGGCACACGCCTTTAATCCCAGCACTCGGGAGGCAGAGGCAGGTGGCTCTCTGTGAGTTCGAGGCCAGCCTGATCTCCCAAGCGAGTTCCAGGAAAGATGCAAAACTACACAGAGAAACCCCGTGTTTAAAAAAACAAAAAAAAAAAAAAAAAAAATGCTCTGGAGAACAACTAGGCCTCCTCAAGGCAGGGGATGGTCTGAGCTTCATTAGCATTGGAAACATTTGTCTCCCGCCAGCCAGCTTGTCCTAAACTCAGCAGGGCAGTTAGTAACTTAGTAGGTTCAGCAGGTCTGGGGAGCTGAACTGTTTACAAATAGGTCTGGGCACACAAGGATTTCATAGCAGAAGACAGCTGGTGTAAAGGCTGGATAACACCAAATATCCATAATAATGACTGACTTTTGACAGACCCTTGGCTGGTCAAAGTTCAGCTTTAATACACAGCTGAATCTCTATGACATATTCTTGCGGCCCACAAGATTAGATGATAACTGATTTTTGAAGTAATAAAAATTACTAAAATTTAAAAGGAAGTAAATAGTAGAATACCAAGGTCAACAAAATAATACAAAAGCTTATAGGGGAGGAGATGGGAGATAAAAGTAGAATAGAGATTTGGCATTTCAAGGTTTTACTAAATGGATTATAGAATGTAAAAATACAGAGAAGATTTCTTATAGAAATAGTTTACAAATGTGCAGAACATAAGTCTCGAAAGACAAGCTTGATACATGAGAGAAAATGGCCAATATTTAGTATTATCATGAAATTTCAGTTACTCAGAGGTGTAGAAAGAGAACTTTCATTGAGCATGATGACATTCCCACTCAGTCAGGAGGATTGAGACCTAGCCAGGCTAGGTGTGTGGCACGGTCTAGATCAGTCTGGACTAAGTAATGAAGCCCTGATTCAGCACATAGGCAGTCAAACACTGCAACATTTCTAGAACAGCGACAAATAAAAAAAAGAACTGAGTTTACACACAAAGGATTGGGGTTGAACAAGAACCAGTGAGAGAGTGTTCCTTTGTCAGTGAGCTGTAGAGGGGAGGGATAGAACAGGCCAGCTTCAGACGAAAAATCAAGACCTATAATTTCAGTACACAGAAAACCAGTCAGTAGAGGATACACCAGAAAAAGAAATACAGTGAGAAAAGGAAGACTTTTAACTACAGAGAGGAAGGTCAATAAAGGGGCAACTAAAGGTGTAAGGGAAAGTTATGGAACCTCTGAAGCAGAACAAGACCAAAGAGTAACCAGGGCAGACAGACTGAAGACTCAGGCATCGCTGAGGAGCCCTGCAAGGAAGACCTCAGGAGAAAGAAGTAAACATATGCAGGGGATTTTTATAGATGGAATGTGTGTGTGTGTGTGTGTGTGTGTGTGTGTGTGTGTGTGTGTGTGTATGTGTGCAGGGGGTGTGAAGCATTTATTTATTTATTTATTTATTTTGGAAATGAGGATTGAACTTACAGCCTTTCACATACCAGAGAAGTATTCGACCATTGGGCTACATCTCTACACTTTTTAAATTTACCTTTAAAGTCTTAGATAGGTTCTCTAAATTGCCCAGGTGGTTCTGTAACTTGCAATCCTCCTGCTTCAGAAATTAGCTATACTTAGCTTCATATATGTGTGTGTGTGTGTGTGTGTGTGTGTGTGTGTGTGTGTGTGAAAACCTTAGCAGTCACCCCAGATTTTCTTATGGGAGGTAGAAATGCAAGCTTACATATTTGAAGTTACTGAGTTAAACACATAGAGAGTGTTTATGTAACGGGGCGAAAGTCCACCTGCAGACGCAATGGTGGAACAGGGCACATCAACCTTTCCACGAAGACATTTGGGACAGGTAGTTAATCCATGAAGACACCAGCTGGAAAAAGACATCACAGTCCTTACTGCCCCATTGAAGAACTGTATAAAACGATGTATGTGTGTCCACATTGGGAGGTTAAGGAGGGAAAGCAGGAGCGCTTATTAAAATTAAAATGGAAGCACCTTAGCCTTATTGATGTAAAGTAGCCATGACAGATTCTTAGTTGACAGGAATGTGTTATTTACTGTGTCTGTTGTATTCAGAGGAAACTTCTCAGCCAGCTGTTGTGCTGGAAGGGAACGCAGTAACTCTGCAACCCTGCAGAACTGTCTGCTTAGAGCATTGTTTACAAGAGTAGGATTTAAGCCATGCACTGGCAGCCACAAGTGAGCAGGGACTTG
Organism: Peromyscus aztecus; assembly: GCA_902168405.1. Lineage (NCBI taxonomy): Eukaryota > Metazoa > Chordata > Mammalia > Rodentia > Cricetidae > Peromyscus > Peromyscus aztecus. The sequence continues at coordinate 12,153 of CABHPQ010002374.1, read as the reverse complement.
CATTTGATCCAACAAAGGTCTTAATTGACAAGCGAACTCTCTATATTTTAAGGCCTTCCTAAGATCATACTGGCCAGAAAGTAAATTTCAAATCAAAAGAGATCAACCTGTTCAGATATTTTTTAAATTTATTTTACTTAAAAATTCCCATAATATCGTTAAAGATGAAGAAACAGAATTATATTGATTACTGGAAGATGTATGCTCGTTGATACTATAAAGACCCAAGAAAAGCATTTCAATGGAGAAGGAAATCTGACTTTATCCCCTGAAGGAAAAATAAATTATATTGTTGGAATCATAAAGGAAAACAAAAGAGGCTCTCCAGGAAGATGGAGCAGTAATCCGAAAAGAGAACAATGTCAGAAACCCAAAAAGGGTAAGTACAATACAATGTAAAACAAAATAAATTTTGACTGCCAGGACCTGAGTTTGCATCCTCAGCACCCATACTAAAAATAGAAAATAGCTAGACAACACAGGATGCTTCTCTAATACTTAAATACTGGGGAGGAAGAGAAAGGTAGATCCTTGTAGGCAGACACAGCAGCTTAGCTGAATCTGTGAGCTTCCAGTACAAAGAGAGATCATGTCTTAAAAAAAATGTAGATAATGATTGAGGAAAATTCACAATGTTGACCTCTAGCCTCTATGTGCTCACACACAAAGCTCTTATAGATACATAACTCCCCTCCACACACAGTTAATTAAAAAATTTGGTTAAACTATTGACTCTGATTTTTGCTTGTCTGTAGAATATACATATACACACAAATTGTGTGTGTGTGTGTGTGTGTGTGTGTGTGTGTGTGTGTGAGAGAGAGAGAGAGAGAGAGAGAGAGAGAGAGAGAGAGAGAGAGAGAGAGAGAGAGA
>CABHPQ010002374.1:0-11270 GCA_902168405.1 Peromyscus aztecus | reverse complement strand
AGAGAGAGAGAGAGAGAGAGAGAGAGAGAGAGAGAGAGAGAGAGAGACTCCTCTAATTTAATTGGTGGATGTACAGACCACAGTACTTCAATAATGAAGAAATATAGAAGATGCAGACTGGAGCTCTTCAAGCAGAGGCAGGGAATATTTTTGATTCTTTTCTCTTTTCAAGATTGTTGAAGGTAGAGAGGAGATTAGGACTATTTTTTCTGGTGTTGAAAACCTGGCTGAAGTTTTGACCAAAAGATTCTTATCATTTGCTCTTTTGCCGAGCTTGGGTCCTGTCCTGTTTTGAGGCACATGATGCTACTCACAAAACACAAAGTGAATGCAGGATATGGCCTTACTGAGAATTAAGAAGTGAAGGGCACAAGCAGACAGTTGTTCACAGGCAGACAAAATGTACAGTTTTAAACTGCATCACTGCCACATACGGCGTACCAATGAAGCAAGTTATCTTGAGTATCTGGACTTGCATGCTCTCATAAAAAGAAAACTTTAACTTTTAAATGTTTGTTACTATAATGGAACTGATTTTCAGAGACCACAGTTTCTAGGGACCACAGCTGTGTAAGTCTCATTCTAAACCCCCATTCACCTTTGGTAATAATTCAATAATAAAACTGTGACTGTAAAGCACTGTGGAGAATGCCAGGATCCATTCCCCATTTCTTAAAAATCTAAGGAGAAATTTGAGTCTGAGTAGAGCATTTCTGTAGACTGATAATCTATTGTAATGCCTTTATACAAAGAATTAATAGCTTTTAGTTCAACAGTTAAATGGCATCAATACCATCCTCCCTTCTCTTGTTCTTTCTCTTCTTCTCTATCCCATTTCCCTTTTCTCTGGTTTCTGCTCCTTCTATACGTCTTTCATTTTCCTCTTGTCAAGACTCATACAACTTAACAAATATTAATAAGGCAGTAGTGGTTGAATACTAAAGAGGACAAAAGAAATGTAATATTTAAAATGAACAAATTTAGAAAGGTAAAACTGTATGACACCTTATTGGGCAGCATGTTGATCTGCTTGCCATTACTATAACAAATACCCGAGAAAACTCAGCTTATAAAGACAAAAGTTTGACTTGACTCAAAGGTTGGAAGCCTCAGACCAAGATTCTCTGGTTTCTTGTTCCTAGATTGTGACAAGGCAGCACACCATGGCAGAAGTGTGATGAGGGATAGTCACTCACTTCTCAGTCAAGAGCAAAGAGGATAGGGGAGGACAGGGCTGTACGGTTCTCTTCAGGCAAGCCTCTAAGGGCCTTAAGAGCTCCCACCAGGCCATGCTTTTCTTTTTAGGGGGTGGGGATGTTGGTTAAGACAGGGTTTCTCTGTGTGTAGCCCTGGCTGTCCTGGAATTCACTCTGTAGACCAGGTTGTCCTTGAGCTCAAGAGATCTGTCTGCTTCTGCCTCCCAAGTGCTGGGATTAAAGACAAGTACCACCACTGCCCCACTAAGCCTAGCTTTTCAAATGACTCTACTACTTAGTTCCACACCAAGAACTAAGCTTTTACATATCAGTATTTGGAGAACATTCACAGTGAAAACTGTAACTTCCTTGACTTTGTTTTCTACTAATGTTGAAATAATCTAGAATGCCTATGCAGCTCACAATGTCTTCTTTATCCATTGTGACCTCTACAGATTGGTTTTTAAAAGTAAACTCACTTTTTCTATATAATTCATATTGGGTCTAACTATAGTAATATTAAACTTAGTAATTATGAACTCTTTAATAACAATATTAGCACTTGGGTAATAAGGCACTTGCTCAACCATATTCATTGCTACTTTACTCATAATAGCCAGAAACTGGAAACAAACTAGATGTCCCTCAACAGAAGAATGGATAAAGAAAATGTGGTGCATCCACACAATGGAGTAATACTCAGTTGTTAAAAAAAAATGACATCATGAAATTTGCAGGCAAATGGATGGAACTAGAATAAAATCATCTTATGTGAGGTATCCCAGACCCAGAAAGATGAGTATTTTATATATTCGCTTATATGTGGCTATTGGCTTAAGTCAATGATAATCAAGCTACAGACCATAGCAGCACAGGGGTAGGCACAGAGTAAGAGACTAGAGCAAACAGATAGATCTCCTTAGGAAAGGGAAATAGAATAGAAAGTTATGGATGGATGGGAGGGAGCTGGGATGGGGAGGGTAAAATGGAAAGGGAGAGGGAAGAGAATGTTGAGGAAGGGAATATGGGGAGAGACAACTAAAATGAAGGGCCATTTGAGAGGTAGTATGAAAACCTAATACAGTGGAAATCTGCTAAAATATCTACACTTATAAAGGTGATCTAAATTAAATCGCTAAAAATGGGGGAGATAGAGTCCCAATTGGCCATCTCTTGTCATTAAAAATGCTTTTAGTACTGAGATTTAATTGAGTTGTTGGACAAAGGGGTTCCATGTGACTCCCCAAACAACCTAGACTGTTGCCAAGACTGGATTGCTCTCCACAAACTGACAGCAAGATCCCATTGCTGAAGACAACACCCACACAGCTCATTGAACATGGAGAAGAGAGCCTTCACCCATACATTTCATTGTCTTTGGTGAAGGAAGGTATTCTCTAAGTTGCCAAAGGAGAAATGTGAACATGAAATCAGCTACAAGCCCTTTAATCTACAATGGTGTCTTGCATGCAAAATAGGCTAGGGTAATGGTGGCACAAAGCTTATGGGAGTAACCAACCCATAACTGATTTGCCTTAAGGCCTAATCCACAAAATGGAATCCATACCCAGCACTACTTGGGTGACCAAGAACCAGAGACTAGATAGCTCAGGAACTTAGAGTAGGGTAAAACCAAATACTTCTGTTCTTTAAAAAAAAAAAAAAGGTACAATAAAATGACTCCTAATGATATTCTGCTATATTCTTTGATCAGTGCCTTATTCAGCCCTCATCAGAGAGGTTTCATCCTGCAGCATATAAGAACAAATACAAAGATTTATAGCCAGACATTATGGAGAGAGAGACAGAGAGAGAGAGAGAGAGAGAGAGAGAGAGAGAGAGAGAGAGAGAGAGAGAGAGAGAGAGAGAAAGGGAAGAGAAGAGAGAAGAGAGAGACCAACCTTGGGACACTTGGCAGTACATGAGAGGTCTCCATCAAACCCTTCCCATTAGAGCTCAGGGAGCCTGTGGAAGAGGAGGCATAGTGTAAGAGCTGTAGCGCATGGAGGACACCAAGAAAGCAAAGCCCTCTAAATCAACTAAGCAGAGCTCATCTGAACTCACAGAGACTGAAGCAGCATGCACAGGCCTGCACAGGTCTGCACCGGGTCCTCGGTTTATATATGATGCCAGTTTTTATAGGATTCCTGAGTGGCAAAATGAGTAGATCTCTGACTCTTGTGCCTTTTCTTGGGCTCTTTTCCCTGTTGGCTTGTCTTGTTCAATTTAGATGTGATAGTTTTTTTTTAATCTTATTATATTTTATTATTATCTCTTAGAGGCCTGCTCTTTTCTAATGAGAGACAGAAAGGGAATAGATCCAATAGGAGGAGGAGTGGAGAGGAACTTGGAGGAGTAGAGGTAGGGGAAACCATTACCAGGATATATTATATGAGAAAAACAATCTATTTTTAATAATAAGAAAATATAAAAAATAAAATCACCGGCTATCAATAGATACAAAAACAGAGTAACACAAGACGTTTATTCCATGATCCTTTTATTTGTAAAAGTCTAGATCATAGAAGGAACTAGTGAAAGGAGTTGAGAAGACTTATGAATGCTTAGGAAAGGAATATCTGGCTCCAGAGTGGACCAGCTACTACTCTCTTGTTGTGGTGAGGTTCAAATGTATGCTTTCTAAATATCAGGTAGACATGTATTCTGTGTCCTTTATATCATCTGGGTCTATAGAGCCAGGGTGTTGGGAATGACTGGATCATAATATATTCTTTGCTTTACAACAGAAGTGCTTTTGAGAGGAATATGGTTGTGTACTGATTTTAAAATAATCCTTTGGCCACCGAATTAACATTAACAAGAAGCAGATTTTCAGAAAGAATGAATCCTCTGTTTACTGATAGTCATGCTTTTTAATAGAATAAGAATCAGAGTTATATTGTTGAGTATTTTTAGAGTAAATGTTTAAATCAACCTGAATAATTGTTGGGAAAATTGGCTCATCTCTTTATACAACTCAAGAAACAATGCATTTTCTTTGGTTCAATACCATTTTCCTCCCATTTTACTACACTGAACCAACTCTCTTGTGAAAATTTGCTGTAGTTTTAATTTTCACAAAGAAAAATAATTAAAAAGAGACATAATTTGTCATAATTGACTTTAATCCTTCTGAAAAAAAAGGATTTTAAACTGAAATTCATATACCATAACTTCATTTGAATAAAAAAACCAAATGAGCTTTCAATATTTGCTAATAACTATCAGGATGATGAAAATATGACATTGCAGATTGAAGTATCTCAAAACTACACAAAGGCAATGACATATCTTAGTTATAACAAACTAGTACCTCTAATATATGGCCAAACATAGTGCATCAGTACTGGCTTTTGAATTTATTATGAGACCTTTTCTGTCACAGCCTTCAAAAGGCTGCACCTTTATCATGTCTGAATCATGTGACAGCAGTGTCATCTTTTCCTTTAACAGACAGTGAAATGTCACTGCTAAATCATTACCCTCATCACCTCAAATAACTCAAAGTATGCCTGTCAAAATGCAGGAGTGAATTCACATGATTACAAATAGGCCGATCTTCACCCATCTTGGGAAACTGTGGAGTAAAAAGCAGATAAGCATCCACTCTAATGTCAGGACAAGAGAAGAGCTAACTTCCATCAGTTTGAAGATGCTGTTCTTTCAGAGTCTGTATTGCTTAAAGTGATGTCCTTCCTCTGGCTTATGAAAATTATACATATTTATTTCTTTATTTAGCATAAATATCTATATTTATATATGCTAATATGTGCCTTGTTTATCCTAGGATCTAATTATCCCTAAACCACATGGTCTCTTACAGCTCTGCATGATATAAAAGTAATGTACTAGTGTGTTTGCCAGATGTTTAAAAGTATTATGTATACTTGAACCTTACTACTCTACCTCTAAAGTGGTATGTGGTCTATCTCAGAGTCATAAAATTAACCCTTCATTAAGACTTCATTACATACATACATAATTCATACATACATACATATACCTTGGCAAACTCTTCATCAAGGAATGATCAGATCTTCTGTGTCCATTCAACCAGTACCCTAGAGTGTCATTCATTGTTTTTATTTCTGATATGTAGAGCAAAAACAGAAGGAATGGTGCTATAACTAGGTCTTTGCACTAAATCTGAATGATCTTAAACATGAATACCAATAATTAAGTATGCCAAATGCATATATATATATATATATATATATATATATATATATCTCATTTTTTGTTTCTACTTTTTGAGACAAGGTCTAACTATGTAGCTCTGGTAGGCCTGAAATTCACAATGTAGACCAGGCTGTAACTCTTTGTAGTGGCTTACCTGGAACTTACTGTGTAGATTGGATGACCTGGAACTCACAAAGATCCACCTGTTTTTACTTTTCTAGTGTTGGGATCAAAGGTGCATACCACCATCCCAGGCCCAAGTATATATATTTCTTGCTTGGTATTTCCTTAGCATATTTTCTAGTTAAAGATCTAACTAAATTTCAGAATGAACTTCCAAGACTATTTTTAATAGTAACTGACTTTTCCATTGGTAAATGCATCTTTGTTTTAGAAGCCAAAAACTATTAATATTCTGGTTGAGTCCAGATTATAGCAAATGATAGAACCATATGGCCAAATATGCCTTTTATGTCAGAGTCTGCATGCCAGTTTTCACTTCTTTTAGTCAATAAAGAAATCAATCCCACTGAGAAAGAGAATTCAATAAGAAAATCCTTTGCTATATACCTGTAATTATAGATGAACAATTTCCTTTATAGCAGAATGACATATAAATAGTAACCTCCTTATTGATCATCCAACAGAACATAAAATAGCAAAGCAAATAAAAATGACTATATTATCATTATCCTTTCCCCTAGATATTCATAAAGGTATGATTTGAACATTCTTTTTACCTAATTAAATCACAGTGACATATCATCATTCTGTTATACATTCAAGAAGGGAAAATCATTGTATATGCTGGATACAGCAATAATTTAGAGACTCTGTGTTATTCCTCCAACACATTGATTCAATTATTAAAGTTCCCAATTGTGAGCAGATTGAGGAATACTGAACTTATTTGCCATCAATGTCTTTGGCTATAGGAACCACATTCTCATTGTCTAGCATACCTATTTAATGACCTCATTGCCAACACTTTTATTGTGTTGGTTCTATTTGAACATTCTCTGGTATTGTTGACATTGTATGACAAATAGAGGACTGTTTGCTACAGAGCAGACCATATTTCATATGTTTTATTACTGCTCCAAGTCTGCTTTCACTCTTGATGTACAATTTAAAATTATTTTAAATTCTGTGTTTTGTTTGGAATTGAAATGTTGAAAGTGAAAAGCAGTTGTTTTATTTATATAATAATTAGTTGAGAGGATTTAATATGCTAAATAAGTTACTGAATTTTCTAGTTAAATCCTAGTGATTTTAACCTTAGCATTTGTATTCCGGTCAGGAGAAATAATTAGCAAGGATGCTAGCACTTTTTTCCGGCCTTGTGTAGTCCTTCAACTGTTTCAGTGCATGGTCTTCTCACAGACTTCTAGAGCTGCTTTCTTTAGGGAGTGGAGCCTGGCTCAGATTGTGCATGAAAGCAGAATTAGGTACTCACGTTTACAAGAGCATGTGGGAAAATCTTATTTAATGGAAAAAAAGCTAAAATTGAAATCTCATTATAAACAATATTTAACAAAATGAAAGATGTAAAACAATTAAGCATATGTAGATATTTGCAGCATTTTAAAAATTATATGATTAGATAATGAATTATTTAGTGGAATATGTTAATTCACTCATAGTTTTCAAGTATTTATTTTAATAACCATGCTTCATTCACATTTGACTGCTTTTTGGGATGGGATACAGCTCCATTGAATGTTAACACACTCTATTGTGGAATCTTAATTTAGAATCCATTGACCCAGGGTCTAGGGCATTGGTGAACTTATTAAGTTCTGTGGTTCATAGGGTTTTCCTATGATAAGAGTTTATTATTTTCATCAAGTTGTCTAAAGAGCCCAGATCCCAAAGGGTTTATGACTTTTGCTCATCACTGAGAGATTTATTGGTGTGATGACAATGATAAGCAAAACTATTACCAGCACCATAAATCCATCAGCTTCTTAACATTATGCAATCTGAAACTATACTCTTTAGAAAAGACTTCACTGGAGTTACACATTTATAATTTTAAAATACCCACTCACTGAGGGGCTGAGTTGGTTCAGTTGTCTTGAACAAAAAACTGGAAGTCATCTTTGCTTCTTGCTTTGTCACATATAATCTCAAAGCAACCAACCTTATTGTATGAGTCTAACATTGTACATAGCTGTCCACCTTTTCAACTTCTTTCTGTCTTAAAATATAAAATTATAGTTTATAGAGTTTGCTTCCAAATGGGTCTCAACCTAAAATCCAAGACAAGTGACCTTTATAATGTACAAATCTGATTTAATCACATATTTAAAACTTTTGCATTCCATCTCTTCCTGAACAGAACTAGTACCAAGTGTCATGAATGCAAAACCACTTATAATGTAATGTGTGAGTCAGGGTTCTCTAGAGTCATATAACTTATTATAGAATGAATCTCTTTCTAAATTCCTATATCTATCTATCTATCTATCTATCTATCTATCTATCTATCTATCTATCCATCCATCTATCTGTCTGCCTATCTATCTATCTATCTATCTATCTATCTATCTATCTATCTATCTATCTAGGTATATATATATATATATATATATGAGAAGATATAAAGAAATATATATGTGGGAATTTATTGGAATGGTTTAATAGGCTGCAGTCCAACAATGGCTGCTGTGAATAAAAAGTCTAAGAATCCAGTAGTTGCTCAGTCCCATGAGGCTGGGTGTCTCAGTTGGTCATCTGTTCATGCTGGAGTCCCAAAGAAGTAGACTCCAATGCCAGTGAAAAAATTGGATATGCTGACAAGGCAAGAGCAAGAAGGTAAAGAAGGTACACACCCCTTTTCTTCTTCCATTGTCCTTCCAGCAGAAGGTGTGGCCTAGATTAAAGGTTTGCCTTCCCGCCTCAAGGTCTGGATTAAAGGCATGTTGTCTTCTTGGCTCAAGATCTGGATCACAAGTGTGCCCTTCACTTCTAGATCATAGTTTACTCCAAACATAGTTGAGTTGGCAACCAAGAATAGCCATCACACATAGTGTGTGACATAAAGAGTGAATACAAGTTTTTATGCTTTTATTTTCCAGGATGGTACTTTTATGAATTAATTTCTGGTAAAAGAGGAGTTATGTTTATTGGATTAAAGTAAGTAAGAATGCAATACAGACACCATTGAGAGAAGCTTGACAGTCAGAAAATGACTGAAATATCAACTTGAACTGCTAGGACATAATTATTCTTTAGTCATCTTCCAAAGGAAATAGCGTTTATTTAGAATAATGTTCTAAGTGTAAGAAAGGCACATGTACCACATACCACACCCTATTGCCCGGTCAAGCATTTAGAATTAAGCCTAGGGGCATTCCTTTAATAACTATTCAATATATACTCATAGAATTTTGATATTACATGTTAGATTGAATAAAGAAGACCACAAGCTTTTATTCTTCCCTGAATCCAAATACTTTGCAATATCTTCCATTAAAGTGAAGGTAACAGCTCCTCTTTTTGACTAATTTTTTTACTTTATTTGGCCAAAAGAACCTAGCAGAAATAATGTGTCAAGATTCCTCTTCTCATCTGAAATCCTATCAAGTTTCCATAGGAATAAGCATAGCTTAGTTTTCTGGAGGTGAGTAATAATCCAGGATTTAAAAAAAAAATCAATCTTGTTAGAGGCCCCTGTGCAACCAGAGACCATGCCAGCTGACAGAACTTCAGGTTGACCATCCACTCATGGACCCCCCCCCCAACTCTTCTGGTGACCACCCATCCTTCCCCTAATGCCACTATTCTTTCTCAGTGTGTTCTGCCCCCCAACTCAGGTAGCAATGTGCTATTTGACTAGAGATTATGCTGGCCACCTGAAGTCCAGCTCCAAACTAGGGTAGAGATCCCTGTACAACCACAGGCCACAGTAGCCAGATTACCAAAGAAGAAACAGAAACTAAGCAACAAAACACCTTTTCAACCAAGAACAAACTCATAAATTAGCACCTAGACCTATAATCATCCCAAACTCAGATGCCTGGGCACCAGCATCAGAATACAATCAACACCAGGACAATATGTGATCACCATAGCCCACCTATCCTACTACAGCAAGTCCTGAATATTCCAATGCAGCCAAATCACAAGAAAACACCTTAAAATTGACATTATAAAGATGATAGAGATCATTAAAGAGGAAGTGAATAAATTCATTAAAGAAAACCAAGAGATTCAAGAAAAAACAGTCAAAAGAAACAAATAAAGCAAGACCTGAAAATAGAAGTAGAAGTAATAAAAAAATACATAAACTGAGGGAATTCTGGAAATGGAAAAATCAAGGTAAGTGAACAGGAACTACAGACATTAGCATCACCAATAGAATCCAAGAAATGGAAGAGAGAATCTTAGGCATTGAATATACAATAGAAGAAATTGAAATATTGAACAAAGAAAACACTAAATCTAAAAAAAAAAAAATCCTATCATAAAATATTGAGGAAATCTGGGACATTATGAAAAGAGCAAACCTAAGAATAATAAAAATAGAATCCCAACTCAAAGGACCAGAATTTTTTTTTTTTTTTTGGTTTTTCAAGACAGGGTTTCTCTATGTAGCTTTGCACCTTTCCTGGAACTCACTTGGTAGCCCAGGCTGGCCTCGAACTCACAGAGATTCACCTGGCTCTGCCTCCCGAGTGCTGGGATTAAAGGCATGTGCCACCACTGCCTAGCTGTTTTTTTTTTTTTCAGAAAATATTTTCAACAAATTCATAGAAGAAAATTTTCCTAACCTAAAAAATGAGATGCCCAGGAAGGTACAAGTAGCTTACCAAATATCAAGCAGATTGGACCTGAAAAGGAAGTTCCCTTGCCACATAATGACCAAATTCTAAACATAAAATACAAAGAAAGAGTATTAAAAGCTGCAAGGGAAAAAAAGCAAGTAATATATAAAGGCAGATGTATGAGGATTATGCTCACCTTCCCAATGAAGATTCTAAAAACCAGAGAGCCTTGAAGGACACCTGGTAGACTGTTAGAGACCACAGATGCCAGCCTAGACTATTATATTGAACAAAACTTTCACTCAACAAAGATGGAAAAAAAAGATATTTCATAAAAAAAATTTTAAAAACATTTATCCACAAATCCAAATCCAGCCTACAGAAGGTACTAGAGAGAAAACTCCAAACTAAGGAGGTTAACTACACCCATGAAATACAGGAAATAAATAATCCCACACCAACAAAACCAAAAGAAGGGAAGGAAGCGCGCGCGCGTGCGCGCGCACACACACACACACACACACACACACACACACACACTCATCATCATCATCATCATCATCATCATCACAAAAACCACCACTACCACCACCAAAAACTAGGAATTAACATTCATTGATCATTGATGTCTGAAATATCACTGTAGTCAATTTGCCTCAATAAAAAGTATTCATTGGACAAAGAAAACATTAAATCTTAAAAATTCCTATCATAAAACATCAAGGAAATGTGGGACATTATGAAAAGACCAAACCTAAGAGTAATAGGAATAGATTCCCAGCTCAAATGTCCAGAAAATATTTTCAACAAATTTGTAGAATATACTAACATAATGAATGCAAAAAAAAAAACAAACAACCAGGATCCATTCTTCTGTTGCATATAAGAAGTACAGCATCAAAGATGAAATTCCCTCAGAGTAGAGACTTAGAAAAGATTTTTCAAGCAAATGTACCTAAGAAACAAGCTGGTGAGGTCATTTCAATATCTAACAAAAAAGACTTCAATCCAAATTAATCAAAAAAAATGGGGAAGGACACTTTGTATTCATTAAAGGAAAAATATACCAATATAATATATAAATCCTTAAAAATCTAGGCCCCAAACATAAGGTTACCCACATTTG
>CABHPQ010002373.1:21156-80222 GCA_902168405.1 Peromyscus aztecus | reverse complement strand
TTGTTTTTTCTCAGCAGTAAGTACCTAAGCACTTGGCCTTTCCTATTGTTGTATTTTGGTTTTTAAGAAAAAGTGAACTATTTTATTGGTTTTTTTTTCACTTTTGTAGCAATTTCAAATTGCTTAGAATAGATGGTTAAATAACTCTAATAAATATAGAGTGGCATGGTTTTTTATACCTCTGCAAAGCAGTGTACATCTATGGAAAGACACAATGAGGCCTCACTCCCGCATCTGCCGTGGCTTCCTTCCCAGCCCTCTGGTGTTTCCAGCAACACTACCAAGCATCTGCTTGGGAATGAAATAAATTTTGTCAGTATGCTGTGGCTGTGTAAAATAGTTTTTAAAAATCTAATACATATTGCCTGGACAATCTATAAAAGTAAGAGTGATGTCCACAGACCTAGTGAAGATCCAGCACAGGTAGGACAGATCTGGTTAAAACCCAAGAACAACTCAGCAAACAAAAGCTTCTGAAAAACGCTTCCCAGTACACTTCAACCTGAACTACAGTTTACCAACACCAGGCACTTACCTGAAAAGGCAAAGTCAATATCAAAGATATAATCTATTCTGAAACCTTAAGCTTGAGCGGTACAAGGACACACACATAAACACACACACACAAACAGACACACACAGTCACACACACACACACACACACACACACACACACACACACACACACACAGCAAGGGGAGGAGAAAAAAAATAAAACATATTTTCTTACTCCAACCACCTGTAAGGGCTTGACAGTTTGCAAGCACACATTACAGGCTAAGAGCCATCACACACAGCTCAGTCTTACGACGTTCTCATGTCTGCTTTTCTGTAGAAACAGAACCCAAGGTCACACAGCTTATGCTAATTCAATATAGATAGTGACAACCCAGGGCTTAGTTTATGGGGCAAGAGTTCTGAACTCCCCACATCCCTGTAAAACTCAGGTTCCCGAGAACTGGGCTAAATTGGATAGTTTAGCAGGCCTGGAAACCTGGGATCAATCCCTGGAATCCACCATGGAAAGAAACAACTCTCAAAGGTTGTCCTTTGACCCCTCTATCATGCGTGTGTTGAATGCTTTCGAAGACAGTGCTGACTTTTTAATTTTAATTTTTTTTTTTTAAAGATTGTATTTTCAAGCTGGATGGTGGTGGCACATGCCTTTAATCTCAGCACTCGGGAGGCAGAGCCAGGTGGATCTCTGTGAGTTCGAGGCCAGCCTGGTCTACAGAGCAAGATCCAGGACAGGCACCAAAACTACACAGAGAAACCCTGTCTCAAAAAGAAAAAAAAAAAGATTGTATTTTCAGGGGCTGGAGAGATTGTTCAGTGGTGAAGGACACTTGCTGCTCTTGCAGAGGACCAGGGTTCAGTTCCTACATCTACATGGTGTCTCACAACAAGTAACTCCAGTTCCAGGAGATCCAATTCCCTCTTTTGATCTCTAGGGGCACCAGTCACATGTGTTTTTCACAGACGTACTTGCAGGCAAAACACCCATATATATATTATATATATTATGTCTAAAAATATTTTATTTTTGTTATTTTTAATTATGTATATTCATGTATGTCTATGTTGGAGTATGTCCACATGAGTGTAGGTAACTGCAGAGGCCAGAGGCTCCCCTAAAGCTTGAGTTACAAGTGGTTGTAAGCCATTTGAGATGTGTGCTTGGGTCCTCTGCAAGAGGAGTATGTACTGGTAAACACTGAGCTGTCTCTCCAGCCCCTGAATTTTTTCCTTGCTATTATACCTGGGTCCAAGTTACCCAACAGGTGTGTGTGTACGTTTTCATGTGTGTGCGCCTATACATGTGCCATTTTCTTACATAACCTGGAACTGTGCCAAACCTGACTGTATTAAAAAAAACACCACCTCAGTGCATTTTAGTACATTTTATTGATAAAACTGGACCAGTGAGAACATTCTAGAAGATCCCTGTAAACTTGAGTCACATGCAAATGAAATAAGATGCTCCAGAGTTTAGGGTCATTAGCCTCTGATCACATATAGTCCTTCCAGAGATGACTACTGAGCATGTGCAGAAGAACTCCCATCCCACCGCCCTTCCTGCCTGCATTTCAGAGGGGAGAAAATGTCTGAGAAACATTGGCTGCTGCTGAGATAGCCTTGGGGTCCAAGAAGTGAAAGGGTATTAGGCAGAAGGCTATAATCAGCTCTTCTTGATCCTGACCATGGCCAAGAACAGAGTAAGAGTTACCCAATTACCCGACACTAGGCTGCTTTGGGCAGAAATGCCGTGGGAGGATTAGACATTGAGAAATCCATTCCATCTGCTCCCTTCATAATAGAATAAATCATGTCTGGGGTAGTTCAGCCATGTTTCTGTTCTTGGCTTCAAATAATGGCCCTCAAATTATAGCAGAGGGCTATAAAAATGTGATTTGTCCTTAGCTGAAGGCAAAAATGGTAGGCTCAGTCATAAGTCCGTGCAGGTGGCATGAGCTGTCCGCCCAAGAGAAGTTCTCACAGCAGCCTGCACTACAGAGCAATATGCTAAGCCTCACAGAGTCAGAAGTCTGACTTTGTCTGATGAATCAGTTCAAATATGTGATCTTTGACTCTACTTGAAGGGGGGTGTGGTAGAGGCAGCTAATTGCACCCCATTAGGAATGCTGGGTTGTGGTATCACCACCTCCAGTCAGGCTTAGGAGCCAGCAAAGTTTTTTCTTTCTTTCATTTTTTTCTTTCTCTTTTTTCCTTTCTTTTGTGTGTCCGTGTGTGTGTGTGTGTCCGTGTGTGTGTGTGTGTGTGTGTGTGTGTGTGTGTGTGTGTATGTGTGTGTGTATGTGTGTATGTTGGGAGATAGGGTGTGCATTTTGTGTGGAGACCAGAGGTGGACACTGTGTGTTTTCCATCTTTTTTGTTAAGACACTGTCCTGGAGCTCATGGACTTGATTAGCCTGGATAGCCAGCACCATGGGTGTGATGTTAGGGGTCTGTTGAGACAAGACCATGTGTGGAAAACATTGCACTATGTTAACCAGTTGCCCTCCTCTCCTGACAGCTTTGTGTCCTCTGGGCTTTCCAGTTGTATTAGACGGTCAGTTCAGGTCCCACTCTACCTCAGCCACAGCAGAAGCATTGGACCAGAGGACTGGGTCACACCTTCTATGTCTTTCTTTCCCTCCTACCTGACAACCAGCAATGTGAGGTGGATTTTCTGAGAATGGCTCTGAGGATAATTCCCAATGTTTGTGTAGCTTAAGGAAGAGAGAAACACTTGTTTTAAGGTCTAAGGTTTTAGCATTAATGCATCATGAACTAGTTTATTCTGACTAGAACAGGTTGTACAAGAATTAAGACAGAGGCTAGAAAGATGGCTCAGTGGTTAAGAGCACTGGCTGCCCTCGCAAAGGACCTGGGTTCAGTTCCCAGAACCCACTTGGTGGCACACAACCATCTGTAACACCAGTTCCAGAGGATTCAACGCCCTCTTCTGGCCTCCATGGGCTCTGCATAGTACACAGATGTACATGAATGCTGTGGTGGTTTGAAAGAAAATGGCCCCCAAAGGGAGTGGCACTATTAGGAGGTGTGGCCTTGATAGAGGAATTGTGTCAGAAAAACCCAGTCTCAAAACAAAAAAAACAAAACAAAACAACAAACCCCTCAACCCCCCCAAAACAAAAAAACATTGGGCTAGGTAGGCTTAGGGGAATGTTGAGAAAGTAAGGAAATATAGTCCTTCTCTCTTTTTGAAGCTTATGGAAGGGCAGGAATAAAACACATGAACAGATAAGCTAGGAAGTACTCACTGACTGCCAGTCTCAAGTGCTGTGAAGAAAAGACAGGCCATTGTCTGAGTGGGAAATGAGAGCTTCTAGAAGATTCCTATAAGAGGTATTTGAACCATGATCTGAGAGGCACATAGGTATTAACTGAGGAGAGGGGCAAGGGCCAGTGCTCAGTGTGGACAGTGGGTTCAAAACTAGAACAGCATGAGGCCACCAGTGGGAGGAAGGCAGGCAGGTCCTGAGCACCCTGGGTCATGAAGAGGCACTGGTGACATTCAGAGGTCACCTGGCATCCAGAATGTCACCAGACACACTCTGAACATATCCAGAGCCTTTTTTTCAAAATCTTGGGTCTGGAGGGATCTGGTGGCATTCACACGGCACTGAAGGGCCCACAGAGGGTGCTGGGCTTGGTTGTAGGTGCTACAGTGGAACACAATCTTTTTGAGTGCCACTGACAGCACAGTGATAAGTGTCTAGGGAAGGATAAGGAATTTGATGGCTTTCTGGAGGTGAGAGCTAAAGATGTAAACTAGAAGAACATGGAAGGATGGGTAAATCTGGCCATTTTCAAAACCACTCAAGATATCATGTAGGAAGTAGGTCTGAGATGATGCTAGGAGCTAAGCTGTACATTGAATGAACAATGGGCCACCACTGCTGTCTGAGTGTGAGGACAGTGGAGAGGGCTAGGTCTGTGTGGGAAGACTGTGACCATGAGTTAGATTAAGTCATCTTGATCATGCTTTGAGACACTGGGTGGAGATGGATTAGTGTTTAATCCAATAAGAAACAGCAAAACACAGATTCCAGACTTCCTGTGACTGCAATATCCCTGGTGGATCTACATCACAATGTTCTACCCATGGTATATTTTAGAAGATAGCTCCTAGCCTGGCCAGCAGCTCCACTTCCTTCTGGAAGAGAAGAGCTTATCTGGGGGTTAAGCTCTAGGCTTCATATAAGTGAACAACAGCCAATGTTGAGATGGACCTGAATCCCACCTATGAGAAACAAGCTCAGCAGGAAGCAGTTCTTGGGTTTCCAGCCTCCCTTTTCCTCAAGAAGCCTCTGGAGACACAGGTGGGTCTATGCTGTGGCAAAGGGTACTCTCACTCATGTGTTTGTGGAAGTAAGGAGCAAGCATGTCAGGAAGGAGCAAGCTGCTGGGAACTCCTATGTTTCCAGGGTTCTGGGAATGCTAGCAGCCTGTACCCAGATACCTTAAGTCTCAGGAGAGTCAGTCCCTGAAAGAGGAATGAGATGCAAGGCTTGGGTGGAAGGCTGGCTCCAGCCAGACCAGCACATTCATTTTAACCTGTCACTCTAGATCTCGGGTGCCTTTGATACTGACGCACTCACATCACACAGAAACAGGTGAGAGAAGCCAATGGCCCAGTTGGTTCCTTCTTTGGGATCTTGTTTTTACTGTATATGGAGAGAGAATTAATAGATAATAACTTGGCTTATGCACGTAAAGATTGGTATATTAAGTGTCCCCCCAACAGCTAAGGTCTGGTCACGCAGCACTTGGAGGCTTCTGCAGCCACAGTCTAAGGGGATACACCTTGAACTGAGAGCAGAACTTAGCATCATTCATGTGCTGCTGGTTTTAAACTGGTGCAAAACTCCAGTTTACACCAAAGTTCCAGAGAACAGCCTGTGAGCCAGGCAATGTATAGCAGGACTGTGTTTCCTTCATGGAGTTCCCAAGCTAGAAATCTGTGAAGGTGAAGCCTCAGTTCCAATGGAGAGCCCTGGATGTTGGAGATTCCAAGAAAACAAGATATCTTCCCAGAAGACCCACAGGTACTGACTGGGCGAAGCTGGTGCTGCGGAGTGGAAGTGGGAGCTACTTTAGCCACTGGCACAGAGATGATGCCCACTTAAGCCCCAGATGCTAGATGTGGGGGTACAGAGTCTAATGTTTACCCTGCTGGGTTTGGTATGTCCTTGCTATCCTCCCAGATTACTCTGTGCTATTGCGGGATATCTGTACACTGTGTGAAGGTGTATTGCTAAGATTGGTGTAATAAAAAGCTGAAAGACCAATAACTAGGCAGCTGGTACAGGGGAGACCTCCAGGCAGAGAAAGGAGGAGGAGGAATCTAGGCATGTGAGAGAGATGCCAGGAGACATGGAAGAAGCAGGATGGGCTGTACATGACAAAATGTAGATTAATTTAAGTTATAAGAGCTAGTCAAAAACAAGCCTAAGCTAAGGCCAAGCTTTTATAATTAATAATGGATCTCCGTGTCATTATTTTGGGGCTGGTGGGACAGAGAAAGACTTGTTACACTGTACCTTTATTCTCTCATATCTAAGAGGCTGCCCTGAATCTCAGTAGCCACTTTGCAACAGTGAAGTTGTGAAGATCTGAGACTCTTATAGTTGAATGTAGTTGCATTTATGAGGTAGCCAAGAGTTTATGGGGACCAGGGACACAAATGTTATGGTTCAAATCTGCAGTCTTCCACACACTCATGGGAAATACTGTCATAAGTTCTTGACACTACAGATGGAGCTGCTCCAACCACCCAACCTTCTCTGCCAGAGGGACTGTGTCATCTGAAACTAGGAGCCCAGGTAAGCCCTCCTTTAAGTTCTGTCAGGTGTCTTCTGATCATGTGTCTGACAGCAGAGCACTATGTGGTACCTTATGGTGCCAGTGGGAGTAAGGGCTGCCCCATCTCTCCCACTGGTACATCCAAAGTCTGCTCTGAGTGTAGAGGGATACAGGCTTGGACCCAGAGTTAAGTGCTCCTATTAAGGTTAAATAAGTCTTACCAGCAGGAGAACTAGCTGCTATCAGATATTAAGAAATGTGAAATGTAGTCCTGGTGGTTCAGCTTCTTAGAGGACTGATAACAAAGGTGTTTCATCACTAGAAAAGCTTTGCCAAGTACTACCTGCTGCCCATCTCTGACCTCAGCTTTACAAAGAAGCCCACATGCACTTTCTCTGTTGCCATCTGTAACTCTTGGGGAAGTTTCCGACACTCACTATCTCAGGGTGTTTCAAATGGTCCAAACGTACACATCAGGCCTGCAGGGAAATGAGAACATCGCCTACAATAGGAGTTAGAGCCATTCTCAAAGATTACCAGGCACAACTTCATCATGGGCAGGAGAGCAGAGGACCAGCAATTGAAAAACACAGGTCACAGCACCTTTATTCACTGTCATACAAACAGATGTGACATGAAACACCCTCAGAGTTGCAGAACGTTCTTCACAACCCTCAAAACCTATGGAGGTCACAGGTACTGCCTCTGCCTTTGTATACCAAATGAGACCGGTGTGAAAGAGGAAATCTGCCTTCCGTGACGGGGCATTCTCCAGAGGGCTTCCATGCCAGACACAGAGCTTTCATGGCACAGACCCTTTTCCTGAGAACATCTCACTTGCTAACATCATCCTAGAGGGTGGAGCCCTGTGCTCCAACTGTGAGATTCATCCTGTCATGACATGTGACCCTATAGCATTACCATTCACAAGGTGTAAACAAATTCCCATTATAGATTTATTTACGTGAACCAAGACAGTCACAGGGCATGTTGGACACACAGCTATGCATCTGCCCACCTTAGACCGTTTAAAAAAAAAAAAAAAAGAACGCTTTGCACCAATCAACAGTGTTTTATGTATGTAGGGCGGCTGGAGTGTGGAGACGTCTTTGCTTTACTATCCAGTTTCTATATGTAGAGTAGCTGCAACCATGCTAGGACGACCTGCTTGCCTCCATCTGACTCTGGTAAGACCATGTATCACAGACGCTTGGGAAGAAAGGCTGGTTTTATCTGAGTTCCTGTTTATAACAGCAGGAAGTAGATGCCTCTGTGTATTTAAGCAAACAGTGGCAGCAGGAGAGACTACACAGCCTAAGCTCTGTCTTCCAACAGGATTTGACAGCCTGGCTGGAGGCACAAAAATATATCTTTAAAAAATAAAAATGTGATTTCAAAAGCTTTTATTTCATAGGGAAGAGAATAAAAGTCAAATGTTAGTAATGTCTGAGCTCAACGGTCTTTGGGCTCAGCTTGTTCATCTTTGAGAGGCTGTAAAGGCAAAAAGGAATTGTGATTGAATTTTTAAAAAAATAGTATTGGAACTATGGATTGCCCACTGCTTCCACGGTTTCCTAGACTAGTTAATTTATTTGGAGAATGAAGGCAATATTTTAGAAAACAGTTCACCTTTAGTCCAAGTTCATCTGATAAGGGTACTGTGTACAAAGCAGTTAATTATACACATAAATAACATAAAATAACTGTCATAAATTAAGAAGCCCAAGACTCTCCCACCACACCAACAACTGAGAGGTGAGACTGGCCTGTGTGGATGTAGAGAGGGTGTGGGCCAGGTAACCCACAGACCAGCAGGACCCATCTGAGTGCCATCTCTTCCTTAGACTCCAACTGTGTAACACAAGCTCCAGCCCCATCCTCAAAGCTTGTTCTCTGGAATGAGGTGCTGAGAAAGTGCCACCTTGTCTGACACCAGGCTGACTGCAGCTTCCTTTGCCCCCTGCTGGTTAGCTGCCAGGGTCTCTGCAGGGTGGCTGCCCACATCCGGCTACATCCAGGAAACATGGGACCAAGGACAAAGTAAGGCAAGTTCATCTTCAAGTTCTTCTTCTTTTGTATGACATTAAAAACTGATGAGAAGAGCAAGACCACAGAGCAAGACTCTCCTGTCACCTTGCCTCTTTGTGTCCCTGTGCTGGGACTGTGGACACCATGATGGCAGTCCGGCCTGTTGCCACTGGGATGGTACAAGTATGTGCTGCCAAGTCCCCCCAGCTGGGTGTGGCCAGCTTGCCTGCACTGTCATGGTGACCACTTCTGCTCTCACCCCACCCACACCTCTCTGGGTTTCCTTAAATCACTAGCTACACTTCTCTCCTGTAGAGCTGAACTCCTCCACTTCGTAGGAAATTGGTCTTCAGACACAACCACCTTTTGGAATTAAGGCTTACACAGAAAGAAAACATGGGTTCACTCTCCATTCTCCACTCAGGGGTGTGGCTAAGCTGCACCGTAATACATATGTTTGGATGGCAGAGTCCTGAGATGGCTCTGGAGGAGCACTGGGATTCGAGCATGAGGGCTTACTTTGCACACAACTGTGTGTGCCCTCACGCAAGGCACCTGTGCACAAGACAGGGACCAACACCCTACAGTGCAAACGACTTTATCATATTAAAATAAATCAATATTGGCCACAAGAGGGCCATAATACATAACGTGGTTATGAAATAAAATGAACAAACTGTTCATAAAATCAATCTACGGATGTTCCCAAGATGCCTTTTGTGCCTGATCTAGGGGCCTCCCATGGGGTTCATGATACTTCTCATATGAGGCCTCAGGCCACAGTCCTGTGACAAACAAACTGAGACTTCAGAGGAAGAGTTACTTGACTTCTTTCTCCATGCTTGTGAATCCAGGAGCAAGGAGAAACCTGGGTTTGCTTCTGTGTGTTGCCTGAGAAGGCTAGCCATGTTTCAGTATCATTACTGGAGTGCTAAAGAAAACAGATCAAATCTCCCTGGTTCTTGGGATATCACACCTGCTTCTAGGAACCTGCTATCTGTGTCCCTGAGCCCCATGACAATTGCAGACCTCTGAGGGTGACACTGTGGTCTGGCCAGAATGCACCACCTTGGGGAAGCACAGGGTGGAACTCCACAGAGTGCTTTAAGCTCCTGCCTGTCAAAGGCCATGGCACCAGCTAAGCTGGTAACTTTGCAATGCTAACCCAACCTCAGTGATCCTGCCATGTGTATACTCTTCCTGTTTGGTACCCAGCAAATAAACCTCAAGGCCTCAGAGCCCTCCCTGCAGCTCAGCCAGCTCTGCAGCCGCATTATCAGTAGCTGTACATCTGTTGCTGTTCATTCTGTACCTGGGGTTGCACTGCCTGCTGTGGGGCTGCAGGAGCTTGTGGTGGCTGTAACACGTCCGTCTGGGGCACAGCCCGCCATGTGAGTGGATGCTGCTCACTGAGCTGGTTCCCCAGGGGTGTGATGGAGTTCACCAGTGTAGTGAGGTTGATGAAGTGGGCCACTGACTGAGGGTTTGAGGCTTCTGGCTGTGGGTGGATCTGGACATCATTTTGGCGGTTATGCAACATGGCAGAGCCACTGACAGTGTCAAAGGTCACAGTCAGGATGGAGTTATCCAGCTGTAGCTGGCGTTCAGGGTTGGTAAGGTGTCCAACAGCCACTGGCTGTAGATTGGTAAACTGAGTCCCAGCGGCAGTGGTGATGGGGGTCACGGTGATGTTGGTCAGGCCAACAGAGCTTGATGGAGTAGTCACACTGGGGTCCCCTAGGGTTACCACCACCTGCAAGAGTCACATGGAGAAAAGAGACAATGAATTATTTCTGCAAAAAGGAGAAAGGCAGAACCTCCTAAAGCACCCTCCTACTGGAGGCCACAGTCTGTGCTGGAACTGCATGCTCAGGCAAAGGAGCGAGAGCCAGGCCTCCACTGGGGAAAGCAGAACACAGTGTCCTAGGAGAATTATACCAGCGGAAAAGAGAAAGGAAGTACAGACGTTCTCAGAGGCAATGCTGAGATGGAAAATCAAATGAATGTCACTGGCCAGAAAAAGAGTGAAGTATGCCCAGAGCTGGGGAAGTGCTCGCCACTGATTCATGAGGACCTGAATGCTATTCCCAGTATCAATGTAAAGTCAGGTGCAGCAGGAGAGACAGACAGATCACACAACACACACATGAGTAAAGCAAGCTTGAAAAGCCAGGAAGCCAACCCTTTATCTTCATCCACCCTCTGACCTGCCTGTCTTGTGGCCTGTGAAAACCCTGTGTAGCTACGGAGGCAGCCACAGCTGCATCTTTCTCAAACCTAGTGCTGAAACACAAGATGGATGCAAGCAGGTTTACTGCAGAAACATCATCTCCAAAAACGAAACACACATGGAACAAGTGAGGTCTCAAACGGCAAAGTGATATAAGCAAAGCAGAGACCACACAGAGAAGCCAGCTCAGTGGCTGGTGCTTGTCCAGGTCCTGTTCCTTAGCAGGCCCCTTGGGGCACCCAACTGGGAACTATGTCTCAGTCCCTCACTGCTAAAGTGTCACACTGTTATTAACAATGGCATGCGTAATCTGGAGGTCACAGTTGGCACAGCTTGCATGAGACAATGCCTACATGGAAAGGGAGGGTGAGAGTTTGTGGACACCCACATGGATGTATGACAGGACTCAAGTCCAGAGGAGCTGCCCCTGCAGAGGTGGCTGTCATCTGATATAAACAAAGGCACCAACCAACCTGCTGGATACTCTGCACAGCAGAATTTGTCTCATCACCCACACTGCCTGTGAACTCTGGCTCCTTTTCAGGGTACTCGCTGAAGGTGGTGTCCTCGGGCACTGGAGCCCCTGCCTCTTCCTCCGGCTTCTGCTTTCTCTTGTGGCTGCGCTTGGCAGCCTTCCCATGCTTGCCTTCTGCCAGCCCCTCCTGCTCCAGGCCCAATGCAGGCTGTGAGGAGATGGGTGTCAGTAACCACAGGGCAGCGGGTCACATCTGGATGGGGGCCAGGGCATCATTCACTGCCTAGACACACCCACAGGGCATCAAGCTGTCACAGGAAATAGCTACTTTGTGTTCAAATAGAAACATTGTTAAATGAGAAATATTTCCCTCAAGGAAAGCGCTTGTAGCCGCTATCCACAGCAGGAACAACACTGGATGTGAAGGCTTGATTAAAACTATGCACGCATTTTCTGTCCCTCTCTGTTCAGGCTTATCCTTTCCCTTACACAGCTCGGAGAGTGTCAGCAAGATGGGCTGTGGCCCACACAGCTGGAGGTCAGGGCACGGTGGCTGCAGGGCTCTCTGTCCTGTCAATGGTTCTCGGTGCCCCTGTGTGGTTCTAGGGGCAGACAAACCTACCAGGAGCTGGTCAGAGTATGGAGATGGAGAGACTTCTTTTCCTGCCCTCACCTATGAATTGTCAGGCATATACACGGCTCACAGAAGGGCTAGATGTGGATTCTATCCGTTCATTCCATAAGACATGGCCACCTGTTCTCATGGGACACTCATCAGCATAAGCCAAAGCACTCAGGTAGAGATGTCTTAAACATTTACAGCATAACATATTCTCTTTGTGATTAAAAATACAGGTGTCATAAAAATATTGAGTACATCCAGGTATGATGGTGCATACCTGGGATTTTAGCATTTAAGAGGTAGAGGCAGGAGGATCAGAAGTTCAAGGCTAGCCTTGGCAACATGGCAGGCTCAAAGATCAACCTGGACTACATGAGATCATGTCTCAAAAAAAAAAAGTATTGAGTAAAAGTTCCTTTAAAAGCTAGGTTTGGCCTGGTGTGGTGGTACACACTTATAATCCCAGCACTGGGGAAGCAGAGGCAGGTGGAGCTCTGTGAGTTCAAGGCCAGTGTGGACTACATAGAGTTCCAGGCTAGCCAGGTATACATAGCAAGGCCCTGTCTAAAAAGAAAAAAAGAATTCTAGGTTTGCCTAATATAGTTAAGTTTAATTTTGCTTAAGATAATTTAATCATAATAAAATTTTCTAGGGATGATCAGTTAAGAATCTTTTTTACATCTGTTTTATGTGTACGAGTGTCACTTGCATCTATATATGTGCAACACATATGTGTAACACGTATGTGCACCGTGTATGTGCCTGGTGCCCACAGATGTCAGAAGAGGGTATTGGATTCCCTAGAACTAGGGTTTCAGATAACTGTGAGCCACCATATGGTTGCTGAGAAATGAACCCAGTCCTTTGAAAGAGCAACAAATGTTCCTAACCACTGAGCAACCTCTCCAGTCCCCCAAACTACCTATTTTCTTAAGACATATACACCAGCATCTGAATATTTGAATTCATAGATACTACAACAAAACTAAGACACAGTCTAGAAAGCTCCAGGAGGAAGGCCTAACAAATCTCAGTGAGACTATGCTGATGTGTAAGGCACGGTCAATGGTATGTCTGGAGCCTGCTCTTATGTATGGTCTGTTCCCTCAGGGTTCACTTGGTATGTGAGGTCTACTCCCCTCACACTCCAGCCCTGCAGGTGTGCTCTGTGCTGCTTACCTGGACAATGCCAATGGAGGTGGCATCAATGGTGGTGGTCTCAGGGATGTGGTCCAGATCATCAATCCGCACAGCAAGGACCTGAAAGGGGCAAGGGCAGTGAGTAGGGTCGCTGTGCCCACCCAATGGCTGCCCTGATTATGCTCTAGGAATCTAAACTCACTGTACAAGGGCCACTGCTGCAGGGGACTAGCAGCTAACTGACAAACTCACCTCTGCTCTGACTCCTAGCCTCCGTTCTGACTTTGAAACTACTTCTAGAATGTTCTCTAGGGTATCCCCCAACCCTGGTCTCTGACCCCCATCTCAAACCTCTACAGTGCTCTCTGGCCTGATGGGGACACCTGGTACCTGTCTGCTAACTTGTGGCTCCTGTCCTTAGATGGAGGCTACTTCCTCCTTCTGTGGCCTCCATGACATGTGCTCTAGTGAGGTATCAGTGCACCCTCTGTCATCACAGGGAGCTGAGGAAGCTAAGACACAGAGCAATAACTGTTCGATAAGGAACCACCAATGGAGGGGATTTTGTGGGCCAAACACTGTGCGCTTTAGCCTAATGCATGCAGCTATGTGCATGTCAGCTTTGTGACAAAGCAAGAGCCTAGTCACGCCTTTCCTTTATCAGCCCCACTCACAAGGGTCCTTAGCATGCAACACTCCCTCCATGACCTGCCCTATGGGCCCACATGGCCTCCCACCAGCCCCAGTGTCCTATCCATGGCAAGCAACACTAGTCAGCTGCTTACACTCATTGCGTATCTCATAACTGGTGACTAAGTCCTATGGAAGGCAGCAGACACAGACAGGGAGGAAAACTGATGCACTGGAAAGGGGTAAGAAAGGTGATCTGGCAAAGACACCTGGTGTAGAGAAGCTACAAGCCTGGGGAAGGCTCTACATCTGACCTTACCCCAACATTCCTTAAATCTGTTGCTCAGCGGAAGAAAGCAAAGTAGGAAAACGTACACTATTCATGAGGGTGGCAGGGAGCTCCATCTTTGAACCTCTAGACAAAAGCCCATTCTGGGCCCTTTTCTGAACCATGCTTAAGCCAAGAGAACACTAATAGGCCTCTGAGGACTGTGTCTCCTGATCGAATCAGTACTTCAGGGACCCACAGGAAAGCAGAAGTCTTCCTGGTGTTTCTTAAACCTATATGTATTTCTTCCATCATGAATTCTCTTTCCCTAGACACTGGGTTTTCTCACTGAGTGGCTGTCACAGCTGATGCTAAGTCTGTATCTGTTAAAGGGGATAAAGCTCACAAAGGTATTTGTTTACATTTGCCTTTTTTTTTTTTTAACCTACAGAAATCCCAAGAGCTTCCCTGCTCAGATCTAGCAGTACTTTGGGTACAACTTCTTTTGCGACCCTCATGCTCAGAAAGTCTCTCTTCTTAGGGATCTAGTAACTTTAACTATTAATCTAGTTTTGTTGTGAGAAGAAGGTGGTTGGGCTGGGGCTCAGTTGACTGAGTGCTTGCCTAGCATGCATGAAGCCCTGGGTTCAAGGATTAGCACCACATAAAACTGGGTGTAGTGGTACATGCCTGCAATCCCAGCACTCAGAGAAGTGGTAGAAGGATCACAAGTTCAAAGTCATCCTCAGATACATAGTGAGTTCTAGGCCAGTCTGGGCTACACATGATCTTGTCTCAAGAAGAAAAAAAAAGATGATACAGTACAGACATAAGACCAGGGCTCGATCTTAAACTCACATTGCATGAGGACAAAGGGGTCTCAGAGCAGAGCAGGCACCCCAAGCCCACAATGGGGCCAGGCCATGCTATGGGGAGATGTGAATGAGGCCCCACCAGGCTAACCTCAGGGTGCTTGCGCCGCATGTGTCTGCTCATGGAGGCCCGGGTGGACACCTTGGTGCCACACAGCTGGCAGCTCTGTGCTTCCACCTTGTCATGGGTGAGCTGGACATGTTTCTGCAGCATGTACTCCGTGACGTACTTCTTGTCACACACGGAACAAGTCCACTGCTTGCCCACTTCTCACACATAAGTGGGGTAGAAAAGAGAAATGCAAGTCAACAGGGAGCTGTCAATGTCAGTCACCTCTCAAGCCAAGGCACAGTGGGGTGTAGAGGCCAAGGGCTGCATCAAACCAAGAGTCCTATTCTGCAAGTGTTTGTGAAACAGAGCAGGTGCTCCCATTCTTGCATATTCGGACAGCTGAACCATCCTTGGGACTCAGTTACCTGTGTGGATGAGCTTGTGGGTCTCCATTGTGTTCCTCTCGCTGAATGTCTTCCCACACAATTCGCACATGAAGTCTTTTATTCCTGCAGGAAAAGTCATGTTGGATATCACATACTTGGTGAGTTTTCAGTTTAAGTATACACAGAGGATGTCTCATGCTCCAGGATTTGGAGCACCTCAGAGGAATGGTAAATTGTCAGAAAACAACAATAACAACAACAACAACAACAACAAAACAAAAACAGCATTTATTCCCAAATTTACCCAGAAAACTGTGGCCTCAAAAATTTAGCCCTTTATATGACACTTCATATTTTTAAAAATGAAGAGATTTGGGAAGGTCCAAGAACACAGATATAGAGAAAAGAGCCCAGGGGTGGAGAAAGCAATAGTTTCTCTGAGCAGGATAATTCACCTATACCCCTACTTAGCTTCAAAAAGCCTTGGGTAGCTTCTGAGACATGCATTAAGAGATTAAACAGCAAGAGAAAGTCAGGACCCAAGACAAGAATGGTAATGTCTCCATGAGAGACAGCAGAGCTGCTATGGTCACACAAAGCACCAAGAGTTTTTTCACTATCTATCAGCAGATCCACAGGATGAGCAAGATCAAGCAGAATCCATCCCAGGATGCAAGGATGGTTCAATCTAAGCAAACTGGCAAATGTGACATGACACATCAACAGAATTAAGGGCCAAAATATCAGCACAGAATCTCATGATCATCTCAAATAGATGGAGAAAAAACATCTGATAAAATCAAATGTCCCTTCAAAATAAAAAATGTTAACAAACCAGGTGCAGAAGACTCATACCTCAGCATGAGGTTATGCATGGCAAATGCAGAGCCAGCACTGTACCAAAAGGGAGACACTGAAGCAGGCTCCACTATAATCTGTAAGGAGATAAGGTGTTGATTCCCACACTTGTAGTCAAGATAGCACCTTAAGTTTTAGCATGGCCATTAGGCAAGAGAGGAACAAAAAATAAGCATGCAGGAAGAGTGGAAGTCAAATCATCCCTATTTGTACACAGCATGTCTCCATGTGGGAAAGCCTGAAAACTCCACTAAGATCTTCTGAATTGGTAAAGAATTAGAATTACATAACACACACACACACACACACACACACACACACACACACACACACACACAAAACCCACACAAAACTGCACATACAAAGACCTGAATGCTGAGGATATGGCTCAGTGAGCAGAGTGGTCACTGGCATGCACAAAACCCTGGGTCTGACGCTGTGTACTACATAAACCAGGTGTGGTAGTGCACACCTGTAATCCAGCACTCAGATCGCAGAGACAGGAGGATTCAGAAGTTCCAGGTCATCCTTAGTTACACAATGAGTTCAAGGCCAGCCTCTGAGGTGGGGGGGAACAAAGATATGTATACACACACACACACACACACACACACACACACACACACACACCAACTATATTTATCTGCTGGGGAAGAAATCATGAAAACATACATTATCTACATGTAGGAAAATGTTATGTAGCCTGTCATTTTATACAGTTAAAAAAAAAATCCTGAGAGTCAGTAGGGAAGTTCAGGTTGGACTTTTAGCAATACTTCTGAAGAGAAGAATTTCCATATTCAGGACAGGGATTCTGTGCTCAGTAGTTCAGAGTCTTCAGATACACAACAGATCATGACAAAAGATGTGCAATCTCTCATTGGCACACACTGGATTCATCATAAATTTACCAAATTAAGACTTTTAAATCAAGTCTTTCAAGCCTAGACCTGAAGATCCAAAAAATATGGTGGGGACCCCTGGCACCCACATAAGCTACACACGGTTACCAGAATAATTAGTATAAAAAGGTGTCCATATCGGGGAAAAGATCCAAACAAGATGCTGGGACTAGTGAAAGAGCACATCCCTCAGGTTCACAAGAGCATCCCTGTAGGTAACCCTAAACTGAAAGTGGTCAAACACCTGAGAAAGAGTCTAGTCCCTAGGACTGCCACAGGGACTTCCAAAAGACAGAAGATGTCCCTCACGTGCCTCAGGAGCCCTGGAGTGTTAGAGTACTGGCTGCTGAAGCCTGTGGATCATGTTGCAAAGCCTGAGGCCACCACAGCTTCGATTACAAAATACGAGTCATTTTTATTTAAAAGGAAGTCTTTTCATTAAAGTATATTTTGTGTTTTGGTTTTCTGAGACAGAGTTTCTCTGTGTAGCCTTGGTTGTCCTGGAACTCACTCTATAGACCAGGCTGTCCTTAAACTCACAGAGATCCACCTGATCTGACTCCCAAGTGCTGGGAATAAAGGCGTGTGCCCCCACTGACTAGCTTAAAGTGTATTTTAAAGCCACCGATGACACCAAATACTGGAGAGATGTTCCTTATTCATGGACTGTAAGAATGAATACTGCTAAAATGTTGACACAAAGTGATTTACAGATTCAGTGCAATACACCAATGACTTCTTCACAAAACCAGAAAAGCAATCCTGAAGTCTGTGGGGAAGCCTGGCAGACATAGCAGAAGTGACCTGGAACAAAATGCACAGAGCTGCAGGTGCCTGGTTTCAAGACACTACCAGAATCACAGGTACAAAACCACAATAGTGTTAACATTAGAAACAAACACACACATCCACGGAACAGATCCTAAAATAAAGTCATGCATGTACAGTCAACTGAATCTAAACAAAGGTGTCAGGAAAACTGGATGTCTACATTCAGAAGCTTCAAACTTGACCCTTATCTCTACAAAAACCAACCTAGAATGGGTCAAAGATTAAATATCTTTGGTACTAAAAGAAAACTTAGGAGAAACGCTTCATGACATTGGTAGAGCGATAACTATGTGAGATGAGCCTTGAAGCCCAGGAAACAAAAACAAAACTACACATCAAACCATGAGACTTCTCCAGAGCAAAGGAAACAGCTTGCAGAGCAAAGAGACAACAGATAGAATGGAAGAAGACACTTGTCAGCCAGTCATCTGACAGAAGGTTAATACGAACAATGTATAACGAGCCAAAACTTTAGAAATAAGCACTGCAAGCTAAAAACCAGAATGATCAGAATAGACACAAATATATGAAAAATGCTCACTACCATCAGCCACCAATGAACTGAAAACCAACACTCTAATGAGGAGCCATCTCACCCTAGTTATAATAGCTATTATTAAATGCAAAAAAAAAAAAGAAGAAAAAAAGAAAAAAAAAAAGAAAATGCTGGGCAGTGGTGGCTCATGCCTTTAATCCTAGCACTCAGGAGGGAGGTGGATCTCTGTGAGTTCAAGGCCAGCCTGGTCTATTGAGTGAAACCCTGTCTTGAAAACTAAAACTAAACCAAACCAAAACAACAACAAACCACTTAAGAGATGTGGAAAAAAAAGATCTCACACTGGTGGTGGGCTGGGTTTGTGATCCTTTGCAGACATGGGGTGCCCCAGTAAGTGGCTATGATTTCCAGTCATCCAGCCAAAGATGTTGGCAAATACATGAAAAGGTGCCTGCACAGACCTTCAGCACTCACTCTAGGGCCATCGGTTTGCAGACCAGGCAGAACTGAGACAGGACACACCTGTGTGACGCTTGTAGTGCTTGAGCATGTTGACCTTCTGGGCAAACTTGCGGTGGCATTCTTTGCACTCATACTCCTTGATGCCCTTGTGCAGCTTCATGTGGTGGCGCAGTGCATGCTTGGTCTTCATGCCTACAGGAAAAAGATCAGCATGAGTGCCAAACTGCCCAGAACCTGCCCCAGGGCATTTGTGTCCCAGTTCATTCCCCTGAAGCTCCCATCTGAACCCAGTGGGCACAATTTCCATAGACACAGAATAGGCTTGGGAGAAATAGGCTGTGGCCTCAACTTAGAGGGTCCCACTCCACCAGATGAAGTGCCCACAAAGTTAACACCTCAGGAGGCCACTAGAGATTCACTGTGACATTAAGATGCAGTGTATCAACAACAGCACCCAAGATGATGGATGCAGTGAGATGTACAGGAGGACTAGGGCTTCTTGTATGTCTTGATGACATAAATGTTAACTAAGATGAGGACACCAGATCTACATTTAATATATTTTTTTAAAAAGTCATTCTTGCCAGGTGGTGGTGGCACACATCTTTAGTCCTAGCATTCAGGAGGCAGAGGCAGATGGATCTCTGTGAGTTTGAGGCCAGCCTGGTCTAAAAAGTTCCAGGACAGCCAGAATTACACGAAGAAACCCTGTTTCAAACAACAACAACAACAACAACAAAAAACCAGAAAAAGCCATTCTTCAAAAAAAATTCTTTCGTTCGTGTGTGTGTGTGTGTGTGTGTGTGTGTGTGTGAGAGAGAGAGAGAGAGAGAGAGAGAGAGAAAGAAAGTGAGTGTAGGAACATGCAAGGTCAGAGTCAGTCCTTGCCACCTTGCAGGGTACAGGGATCAAACTAAAGTCATCACACCCATGTGCAAGCACCTCGACCATTCATGCCACCTTGTCAGACCACTAACGACTTTTAACTTATTGCTGCCAATCTTAGGCATTGAAACAATCCAAAGCCATGACTTCAGACTTAGGATGAGGAAAGGAGTGAAGCATCCTTAGCAGCCGAGGCCCAGCTGGGTGAGTGCAGGCGGGGTGCAGTCCTTAGACCACCCCGCCCCCAGCAGGGGACAAGCCAGCAGTGCTGCCACACTGGGTGGGAGCAGTGGGCTCAGAGCCCACTCCTGGCTCCAGCCTCAGCCAGACAATAGCCCACCCAGTCCCATTTTGTCACTACTCACCTTCACCTATCTCAGTGTGAAGAGCTGACTTCAAGCAACCCAGCTGCGCCACAGGGCTAGTCAAGTCAGAGACAGCAGAGGGCACACAAGTGTCACCCTGAGTCTCCTATCTGTCAGTCCCTGGCTGGGTAAAGTGCCAGTCCTTTCTGACTATGGAAGAGCAATTTTACCTTAATTTCCCCCACCTCCCAAACCTCCAATTAAAAGTGTCATACAGCCCCCACTACCCAGGGACAAAAACCATAGGTGATGAGAGATCCAGCCAAAGCCTGACCCCCTAGCAGACTATTCTTTAGGTAACTGGCCTGTTCTTGATCTGTCTTTCTTGCAAAGGACTGAAGTTAGTTGGTATAAACCTCACCCTTGCAGTTCCAACACCTATTCATGGTCTCACTTATTCATTCCCATAACTGCTATGATCTCACTATTTATGTGCCAGGCATTAGACACCCGGTGGTATGCTAGAGCCCTCTGGCTTCATGGGACTTCTGTTCTAAGTGAGACTAGGGGATGAGAGAACCCACACAGTATGTGGAAAGAGAAGGGAGAGACAGGCAGAACTAAGCAGGAAGGGGCTTGGTGAGAGAGGTTGTATGCAAGGCCATCCTTGGTTACACATCGAGCAGGAGGCCAGCCTGGGCTACATGGGTGCTGTCTCAAACAACAGAACTTGAAACATCCAACTTTTCCTGTAGGCTATAGAGGTATCTTTATGGATAATTTTGTGATTCATGATGTGATTTTGAGAAAGATGGTTTCCTGTGCCTGGGACCCTGGCTCCCCTTTGCCAAGAAGAACCATGGTTCCTAGCAGCTACCCACTGTCGTGGGCACAGACTATGTCTAGGTTCAGGTCTACAATTTTAGTGATCACAAGCAAGCTAGATGATGGCTGAACATGCTCTAGTGGCCTGGGATGCCCCATGGCTCCAGAGAGACCTCCTGCGGCTCCAGGTACACACTTACCTTTCCCGCACTCGGCACACAGGTACTCTCGGATGTTGTCATGCACACGCATGTGCTCTTTCAGCATGTCTTTCCTGGCAAAGGACTTCCCACACTGCTCACACGCATGGCTTTTCACACCTGTAAACAAACACAGCAGCACCTTGTAGCTGGAGAGCTTCTCTCCGGGTCCCACCAAGCCCCGGCAGTCCTGCAGCCCACTTATAAAATAAACACACGGACGCTTATATTATTTAAACTGTTTGGTCTAATGGCTCAGGCTTCTAGCTATCTAGTTCTTACATCTTAAATTAACCCATTTCTATAAATCTGTACCCTGCCACATGGCTCGTGGCTTACCAGTATCTTACATGTTGGTACTCATGGCAGCAGCTGGCAGCGTCTCCTGACTCAGCCTTCCTGTTCCCAGAATTCTCTTCTCTGCTTGTCCCACCTATACTTCCTGCCTGGCTACTGGCCAACAGCATTTTATTTATACAGAGCGATATACACAGCATTGGGGCTGGGCAGGACTGGAGAAAACTTCAGCTACAGTGCCTGAAAGCCTTAGCCCACAAGACATCTCAGAAAGCGGTCTCAGCTAGAAGCTCAGTGACACTGTGAGCTGCCTTTTCAACATGCTCCATGGGAGTCTTTGGCATGAGAAGGCCCTGAGAACCTGGAGTGGACACAGGTGGATGGGAAGGGATGTGCCGAAAGTGTCAGGGGAGGCCAGGGTGAGAGCTGGAGAAACGGGGCTGTAGTGTGAGGAGCCAGGGAGAGTGATACAGGAATGCTGCTGCTGGGCAGGTGAGTTGGCACCATACGTCACTGCAGGAGCATGTTACCTGTGTGGATGAGTTTGTGGCGCTCCAAGTTCCCGATGCTGTTGAAGATCCGCCCACAGATCTCACAGGGATGAATGTACCTGAAAGTAGAGACAAACCTCAGGAGCCCCCCAGGGGGCTTATCACCTGAGGGGCTCATCCACTGTGAAGCCTTTGTCTACTCTGAGGGTCTGCTCAGCTGTGAAGGGCATGTATGAAAGTTCCACTGTCCATGGAGGTGAGGCAAGATGATGTTATGTGTCTCAGCTTTTCTGTAATGGGCTGAACTCTGTCCCTCACATTGCTGCTGCAGTCCTAGCCCAGAATGTGGCTATATGTGGAGACAGGCATTTACAGAGCAGATCGAGGTAAAATGGGGTCATCACAGTGACCCCAGATAAGAGACAGAGACATGTACTGAAGGCTGAGCCTATGAGGGCACAGAAGATGCCATTGTTAGTCAAGGAGAGTTTAGGAGGAACCAACCCCTTTGACATGGGGCAGCATTAACAAAACCTAGCTACAGCGGAAAGGCTATGCTGGCTTGTCAAGCAGGCCAACACACTTTAGAATCCTGTAAGGCAAACAATTAGGGTGAAAAATGGGGCCTAGGAGGCTGGTGCCCCAATATCTGGCATATGATGACTCAGTGATTGTGACTTGCTAGGCTAGCACTGTGGCTTTGCAGAGTCCCTCTCTTCCTTACAGCCTTGGATTCTTACTTCTGTACATTGGGATCAGGCAGGTTCTCTCGGTGGATGACCATGTGGGCATGGTAGGTGGCCTTGAGTGCAAAGCGCCGGTGGCAGATGCTGCAGCCATGACCCTTCTCCTTGTGCACCTCCATGATGTGCTTCAGGTATTCCTTCCCACGGCCGAAGGTGAGCTA
This sequence comes from Peromyscus aztecus, assembly GCA_902168405.1. Lineage (NCBI taxonomy): Eukaryota > Metazoa > Chordata > Mammalia > Rodentia > Cricetidae > Peromyscus > Peromyscus aztecus. Next base: position 57,730 of record CABHPQ010002373.1, on the reverse strand, counting down.
TAAGCACACAGGGTGGAGGCTGCTGACTCACTGCCATCTCTGGGCAACTTTGTTACACTTGTATCAGCCAGACACCATGGGATGGTCAGTTATGCATGGGGTGGGGTGGGGGGCGATGACTATGGTACAGAAGCTTGCCACTTACAGGACAGGCTTCTGGAAACTCAGGTCATGAGCTGCTTGGAAATCAATTGTCCTTCCTGAAAGCATGCACCCTGCCTTGTGAAGCATGGACCAGCTGCAGGCTGGATGGGGCAAGGCATACCAGTCTGAGGCTAGTGAGGCTACTTAGGCCAGTTCCCAGGACACGAGCCCCACCCCAGTCAGCAGTCTGCTTATGTGCACACCAAGCCACACGCGGGTTCTGATGGGTGTGAGATCCCACGGCAAACATCCCTAAGCTCAAGGGATATGGGACAACCTTCTTTAGTGGAGGAAATGGACAAAACTGTGCTGTAGGTTCCCCACAGCTCCATGGTCCCAATCCCCTCCCCGGCCGCTGAGCTTACAGACGGGGTGCTGAGTACCTGGCACCTCTTGCAGCTGTATTTGTGGGGCTCGGCGTCGGCACTCTCATCAGAGTTGTCGTCGTTCTCCTCTGAGGAGATCCCAATCTTGCCGATGAACTCTTCCCGCTGGTGGTCATCCATTAGTGCGATGTCCTGCAGAACAACCACAAACCCAGCCTTCCATGCAGTACTTTCGGGGAATCAGTTGTTTGCCTAGTGAGCTATACCTATGTCCCTTTGGATGGCACTGGGCTTGCCATTCTGTGGTCCTGGCACTTAACAGCTCTCAGGGTCATTATGCTACCTGCCTAGCAAAATCCTACCTATGCCCAGGAGAGTCCTGGAGGACATCCCAGGCTGCTGCAGCACTGCTCCAGACTGGGCCTTTGACTCAGGTGCTTCTTCCATCTGTCCTCACACCCAGTTTTCTCTGCCCTGGGGCTCCTGCACAGCTCTTCTTTTCCCTAAAGGCAGGAAGGCAGCAGAGTGCCACCCTCCTTACACCTATTCTCCTGGGAAAGGTCCAGAAAAGAGCAATCTGTCAGGCCCCGCACTGGGAGATTCTATTTGGGCCCTACAGCTGGACAAACAGGTGTGACAGTGGAAGTCTGTATGAAGAGCCTGCCGGTACCATGACGACAACTACGGAAGGCCGGGGCGGCAATGTGAATGCCAAAACTTCACCTAGGGTAACAGTGTGAGGAAGTAAGCCCTTTGGGAATGATGAGGTCTGACAGTGGGCACCATGAATAGGATTAGAGCCTTTAAAAGACAGACCCCAGAGACATTCCCATCCTTCCACCATGTGAGAACACAGCACGAAGGTGATGTATGAGTGAGGAAGCCCTCAATAGACAATGAACATTCCAGCACCTTCACCTTAACTTCCAGCTCCAGAACTGTGAAATATAGTCTCTTGTTGGTGAATGCCTCATCTATGTGTTTTGTCAGAGCATAAAAACTAACACAGACCCTAGGTGGGCCAGGTCACTGAGTGTCACCTGTGGGAGACCTGTACCTTGAAGTGGACATGGATGTGGTCCCTGAGCACGTCCACTCGGAAGAACTTGCGCCCGCAGATCTCGCAGGTGTACTTCTTGTCACCGTGGGTCAGCAGATGCTTATTCATGTTGCTCCGGCAAGAGAACACCTGGGGACAGGGAACCAGTGCAGCGAGGGCTGGGCTATTGGACATACACAGGAGCCAATCCCTGTGGCCCCCAGGCCTAGGACATCTAGCAAGTTCTTCTAGACTTATGGTGATCTATCTTTCTCTCTTCCTTTCTTCCTTCCTTTTTTTTTATTTTTTTTTATTTATTTTTTTTTTTTTGGAGACAGGGTTTCTCTGTGTAACCATTCTGGGTGTCCTGGAACTTGTTCTGTAGACCAGGCTGGCCTTGAACTCAAGATACCCACCTGTCTCTGCCTCCCAAGTGCTGGGATTAAAGGCGTGCACCACCACCACCTGTCTAAACTTATGGTGATTTAGACACCCATTCAAACCACAAGACAGGACTCTGTTTTTAGTCTCTGCTGCAATGGGAGCACAGCAGAGTGCTTATGCTGAGTTCAACAGCTCAGTGGCACAGAGCCTGCTGGGGAGCCATGCAGATATACCTGCAAGTTTCTTAAAGCAGATACCTAAAAAGATACTCAACCCAGTTTGAGTACTGTTTCATGTTGTTTTCTATTTCCAGCCTAGAGGGATGGATGAGGATTCACTCAAGCATCCACACCAGTCCTCCCCTGAGCTGGGGCTGGGAACATGGGGTCTACAAGGCAGATATGCAACCATCACCAGGGTCCCAGGAGCCCCACTGATCATGGAGCATCCAATAGCAGGACTTTCCTCAGATGAGGTGCCTTGGGACCTACTTGTCTATTGCCATGGGCTCCACCTCCCTGTCCTGCACTTTCTGGCCCCCAAATCCACAGTTTAAGGTCAAAGGCCCCACATGGATTCACTGCTCTCTTGATCCACAGGCTTTGGTTGCTCTGTGGGTTCATAGAAACCAAGAAACATCATGGAAGCAGAGCTTTTAACTTCCTTTTGAAAGCATTGTTGAATCTGGCAGTGTGGCCACATGTTCACAATCAGGAGTAGACAGCCATGTGGGGCTGGGGTCCCCAGTGTGGTGGTGCCCTGGTGCCAATGCTACTCTGTGCCAGTAGCTCCCCTGTGTAGCTGTGATAGGCTCAGCAGTAGCCCCTCCTCTAAGCAACACCAGAGGCTGCTTGGGTCATACGCACAGGAGCCTCTCAAGAATCTTTATACCTAGTGTACACTTGCACAGAGAACCCTTTCTAGAACCTGCATCCTCAGCATGTGCTCTGTGCAGTAAGGGACATGACTTCTGGTCCTCTGGGATACAGCTAGTACTTCCAATTACCTGAATTGTCAGAGTTGAGTCTAATGAACAAGCAATGGCATTTTCAGTTAAGAAGTGGTGTTCATGTGTGAAGAATGGGACAATGTGTATGTGGCAGCCAGGACAGGGGCTGGGAGCCCCAGATGCCTACACCACAGGCATGACCAAGGAAAGGGTAGATCATGTGGAGACACCGGTACAATAGCACAGGCTGTCCAGGCAAGAACCTAACCTTGATCACCACGGGGTGGGCTACTCCTAACTTAGAAAATACTACCTGGTTACTGAGCGGGGGGGCTGGCATGGACAGCCTAAAGCCCCAGGGTATCTTGCCCCTTCAAATGTGAATATGAGGACAAGGTCCAGACACTCATGAGGGCAACACGTTCCATAGAGTGGAAGGGACAAAAAAAAAAATTCTCCACAGATTTATTGGAAACCCATCCCAGGTTGCAGAGACCAAAACGCCAAATGGTAACCTTCAGTTAAAAACAAGTGATGAACACTGGTAGTCCCTGAACACTGTTGCCCTAGGAGGTGTGACTAACCTTTTGACACTGAAACATGGTTATTGTCTACAGAGTTCACACTTAAGAACTGCACAGTAGAACTGAAAGCCAAAAACAAACCTCTTTGTGCTGGTTAGCTCTCTGGTCAATTTGACATAAGTTAGAGTCATCTCTGAGAAGGGAACATCAGTTGAGAAATACCTTCATCAGAGTGACCTGTAGGCAAGACTGTGGGGGCATTTTCTTGATAATTACTGAAGAAAGCTCACTGTGGTGGTCCTGGGTGCTATAATAAAGCAAGCCGAGCAAGACATGGAGGTAAGCCAGTAAGCAGTCCTCGTTCATGGCCTCCGCTTCAGTTCCTGTCTCCAGTTCTGATTGAGTTCCTGCCCTGACCTCCCTTCATGACAGACTCTAAGCAACTCTTTCCCCTTCAAGTTGCTTTTGGTCACAGTTTACCACAGCAACAGAAACCTAACTAGGACATGTGTTATCCCTTAATGTATGATTTTGTATTGGGCTGCATTAACAGCTATCTGGGGGTGTAAGGGCTGTGGGCTGGGCATGTCTACAAGCTCCTTGTTTGCAGCTCTGAGCTTGAGCTTAGAGAGTGGGGACTTGCCATCCAACACCAACAGTAACTGCAGAACATTACCTTGCCACACACTGGGCATCCAGAAGGTTCTTTCTTGTAACGAACCAGGCTTTCCCCACTGGCCTCCAAGTCTTCTCTCTTCACTCGCCGCACACCTGAAATCCCAGACCAGACAGTAAGTGTGAGGCCACACAGTACAGGTCAGATCCCAGAACTGACTGTGAACTATGCTGAAAGTATTGTGGAACCAGATATACAAGAGGCTGATAGGTGTTTGCTTGAGCTCATGAGGAACACAGCAAGACTCATTTGGCCAGGCAGTGCTGGTTTAACCCTGAGCCTGGTCTACAAAGTGAGTTTCAGGACAGCCAGAGCTGTTACACAGAGAAACCCTATCTCGAAAAAAATGAAAACCAAAAAACCAAAACAACAACAACAAAAAAAAACCCCAAAACTAAACAACTCCATCTAACCAACCAACCAAACAAACAAATGAAATATGTGAGTGGTGTACCTAGTCCACCCAGGTTCATCACAGAAAGCAGTGGCTTCCAGCAGGGCCCAGAGCATCCTTGGTTCTGAGCAACTGATCTGTGTTGGGCCTGAAAGAACCCCATGGCAAGGTCAGGTCCAACTATGACCCTGACCTCAAGAGGAACAATTATTACCACCACTATTACAAGCAGGAGAACTAAGGTGCAGTGATTTGCCCATGGTTCTCGGAGGCTGGGTGGGGCCCAGAGTACACTCCTAAGGATCTCATGGGACCATGCTGTAGGTCTTTACGAACCGACAGGGAACCAAAGGGCAGGGGGAAAGCAAAGTGTAGGAACTTACAAGGGATGTGACCTGATCTTGTTTTCACAAACTCATGCACATGTATCTGGCAGTTATGCTTTCCACACAGCCTGAATTCATTATGTAAATGGTGTTTTCAAACACTACCAAAGAGTGTTTATGTCAGTGAGTGCTACTGACAAAGGAGTTGTGACTCTTAGTGGGGAAAATAAGGATAGCCTTAATCAGAATGCTGACTTTAACCTCTGTTCCACTTCTAATTCTACCCTTGCGGCTGCCACACATGTGTGGAGAGCTGACTCTACTGGGTCTTTTTCTGACCTCACATACTGTGTAAACTGATGGTTCCCAACCACACTTCCCACCAGCATATACCACTCCATTTACATGGCTGAGCCTGCTTATACACAACACCATATTGGCCTTTCCTACATCCATCACACTAAAATCATTCTTCATAGTATTAAAAAGTTCTCTAAAGAAATACCTTCAACTACACAGAGAAACCCTGTCTAGAAAAACCAAAAAAAAAAAAAAAAAAAAGAAATACTTTCAAATAACTGCCTAACAGTCAACACTCAGAGCAGTCTGCTGTGTTTATTTATTCCCCACTGTTCCAAGCACTTCCCTCTGCTCATGGCACTGTTAACACCATCCTAGAACCCCAGGATTAAGAAGAGGGTCACCAGGTCAGAAGGAAGGCATTCCAGACCCCAGGCTCACCATCCAGGTGCCGCCTCTGGTGGTCCAGCATGACATCCTTGCGGTAGAACATCTTACTGCAGACCTCACAGGCAAATTTCTTGTCCCCATGTTTCTTCTTGTGCTTGGAGAGGTTGCTGTTGGTGGAGAAGAATCTGAAACACATCTCACATTGGAACGTCTTGTCATCTGTCCAGAGAGTAAACAAATACACAATGTGCGGTAAATCACCCCGACCAGGCTCCAGCATGTATGCCTCAGCAGGGTGAAAAGAGGAATCCAACAGGAGAACAGCAGGGTACTGTGCTCAGAGCTCATCAGCTGTGTCCTCAGCTAGACATATAAATATGCACTGGTGTGCCAGCTCTCCTCACTGGGTAAAGCTGTCTGAACAGCTCTCTAGGCTCCTCTCCCTCTATCTGTATGCACTACAAGCTTCCTCAGACCCAGGGATGCCCTCCTTATGTCCTCAGCATGCTCACCTGCATCTCCAGCACAGTGCCACTGGCTGGCTCGACTCTGCTCTGCCCAATTACCTCTTATAGCATCCCCTACCCAACACCCCCAATTTCTCTACCTTCCAGAAGAGAGGTCTAGGCCTCCCTTAGTGGACACACACTTCATACATATTCAACAAAACAAGCACATGTCGCACCCCCCCATTCACTCAACACATACTCCATAAATACACATGCACATGTATGCATACACACTACATTCAAACCCATCTCCACCCCTATTCAACACACAGCACACAAATACATATGCTCACATTGCAAGAAGTTAGCACCCCTCCATCCTGGTCCCCACTTCAAGTACCTCCTGGAAGGCAGCTAGGCAAGCTGTAGTTCTTGCCTCTGAAAATCTACTCTACCATCTACCCCATCCTCTCTGCTTGGTGTCTGCAGTCCCTGCACCACATCCATTGGGTACCTTGCCTCTTTGTGGGCCAGCTCTCAAAATCACATGCTCTTTCCTGAATCATGGATGTTGATGTATATGATAGCAAGGGACAAGTGTGTCATTACTTCTCTCAGAAGCAAAGGCCCCTAGGTCAGAACACCTCTAGACTCAGCAAATGTTTTCCTATAAAGCCCTTAGTCTACATAGCCACTGTCTACCACACACCTACCACCAGTCCTCCTGTCTGTAGGGAGAAGTCCCTACAGATACCTTGGCACCCCACTTATCAGGCATTCATTGTTAACATCTGAGCAAGTCATTCTGCTTGGGAGCTGCTTAGAACCAGGAAAGTGTTACATCCCAGGACTCCATACCAGATTAACCTTGATCCCCAGTCAGTTGTGATAACCAAGATGTGGCTGAGAAGCCAATGCTCCTTGAAGTAGAGGTCCACTAGTAGGATTACTGAAGTGAAGCCCTATGGCTGCAGGAAGCTTCTAGCTTCACTCAGGAGACTCTATATGTATCCAGCTGGAGGTCAACCCAACTAAACCTGAAGAAAATCAGCCATCTTTATCTTTTCCTGCCAGGGGGACAAAGACATAAGACAAGGTTATGTGCCTGGTCTCTAAGCAGGGAGGGGTGGGAGGGGGGGATCAAGGCCTTAGTGGATACCACACCTGGGACAGGGCAGCACAGGACAGGAAGCAGTGGCCTAGCTCTAGCTTCCCCCACAGCAGGTTGGCTCCTCTTGTAAAGGCATGGACCAGATGTCCTATATAAGTCTCAGGAGACCTGGACCCGCTCCTGGCAATCCTACTATGCAACTCACTTTCCCAAGTGAAATGTTATTCATATGCTTCCACTCTCTTTCTCATTTGTTTGGCTGTATTACAGAGTAGCTCTGTTAAGCCCCAACAAGGTCTGCGGCACAGGTGGGCCAGTCTCCCTCCTGGGCAGGTGAGTCTCTGAATATCACAGGTGAGCCTTCTTCCTTATAGGTTCTGAACAACACTGGTAACCATGGAAAACACCATTGCTGTCTTGGGCTCTAAACATTCTCCCTATGAGCACCCCGGTTATGGGGAAGGAGATCCTACTTCCAACTATTTTCTGTGCTGATCACCTACACAGTCAACTAAGATGATCTATCACACACACCTCAATAACATCCTGAGATGCAAGAACACAGACATCTAGTTGCAGAATGACTACCCACCACCCACCTCAGTAATCCAGCCACTATGGCGATGTGTAGTGACACTGAAGGCAAATGCTCCAGGATCTGGTAAAGGACAAGGGGACTAATGGTGCAGGATATTTGATCACACTGTGAACCCCGAGATTGCATTATTTACTGGAACAACCTGTTTCTAGTTGTGGTGTGGCTCAGCCCTAGCACACACCTTTAGTCTAAGAGCTTAAAGTCAACCATAGATCAAGAGGTGGAGCAACCAAGGTGACTGTAAGTCAACACAGGATTATTAAAAAAAAAATAGAGTAAGAGAGAGTCAGGAGGACAGACAGAGAGACCCACAAGAAGTAGAAGGGAGGGACATCCAGTTTGAGGAAGATGGTTGGAGATGGCATAGAAGGAGAGCTTCTGGGTGGTCAGCAGAGAAGGAAAGTCAGCTGGGTGCTTTCTCTGCCTCCGAGCTAGAAGGTTTTCACCTCAGCATCTGTCTCCAGAGTCTTTATTGGTAAAATTGAACAAATGAGATTTGTTAAAAACATTTGGTGCCACAATGTGTGGCATGACCACACAGACAGGGAAATCATGCCAGCTGCGGACAAACTGAGAAGCCACCAGATTTGGTAAGACACCCAAGAAGTCCCCAAGGAGAGAGCTAAGTAATATTAAAAGGAAAAATCTTTCTTATGTTAAGGATGGGAAACATCATAATATAGGGTGTTAGGACCCTGTATAATGCTACTTTAGATGGCTTGAAAATAGAAGCAGTAAAAAGGATAAATGATTTAACTGAGATTGGCATAATATCAATTACAATTACTATCAGTCTGGTAATTCATATTTTATCCTTAATAGCCATAGTGTTTTTTGTACCAAATATAAAAAGTGGATTGATAAGATACAAGTCTTAAAAGACTTATAAACAAATATAAGAAAAATATTCAGACAGAGAGAAGATTTTAGACAAGAACCTATTGCACCACTGCATGATGAAACTAAAGGGGTGGCCCAAGGTTGTTAGAAAACCAACTTTAGCTTATCCAGTTACTGTACAAGAACTACCAGGAGGCAATAAGACACCACACCAAGGTTATCAGGAAGTTAAATGGAATCCTATAGCAATATTAGATTTGAGATTTAAGGAATCGGTTGTTTCATATGATATGTATGCATATGTGAAGCAGGTGTTAAATTCATGGGCAACTAAGAACATAATTATCCCTCAAGACTGAAAAGGTTTGGCAACAGCAATATTGAAAGCTAGTCTTCAGTTACAATGGCAAACATGGTAAAAGATGAAGCTAGGGCCATAGAACATAGAAAATAGGGTCAGAGATATTAATATTTCTCAAGGTCAGTCGCTAGACAAAAGTCAATATGCTGTGTTACAAAGGCAGCCTGAATTTGATGATCATATCTTGGCGCTATGTCATTTAGCAGCTTTAAATGCTTGGGACAAGGTTGAAGAATCAGAAAAGAGGTCTAAGTCATTTATTAAAATTATACAAGGCCCAAAAGAAACCTTCACTGATTTTCTGCAAAGACTGAATTCAGCTGTAAATACAATAGTATCAGATTCAGAAAACAAATATTAATCAAATCTTTGGCTTTTGAAAATTCTAATTCAGGGGGGCTGGAGAGACGGTTCAGCGGTTAAGAGCACTGACTGCTCTTAAGGAGGACACGGGTTCAATTCCCAGCACCCACATAGCAGCTGACAACTGTCTGTAATCCAAGATCTGACACCTTCACATAGACATATATGAAGGCAAAAGCACCAATGCAAATAAAATAAAAATAAATTATAAAAAAAGAAAATTCTAATTCTGAATGTAAAAGGGTGATTAGGCCTTTAAAGGCAAGATCAGCACTAGCAGATGAATGGATTAGAAATACTGCTGATACTGGATCTCATGTTTATGATTCTATTCTGATAAGTGAAGTAATTTCTAAAAGTTTTAATAAAAATCAAAATGTCAGATGTTTTAATTGTGGTAAGCAGGGTCTTCTGAAAAGGGATTGTGGGCAAGGTGTTCCTAGAAACAATGTTTTTTTTTTTTTTTTACAGAAGGTATGGCAAAGGCCAGCATTGAACTAGTGAATGCAGATCAACAAGGGACAGGCAAGGTAACCCTTTGCCATCGGGAAATGTCCTAACATAAGGCCCAGATATCAAATTTTATTCACTCATTCCCTGTCAGACTTGGAGAAAGTCATCCACAGAGCAATTAAAAGATTTAATGCCTGTTGTTAAAAACAACAATGCTCTGGATATAATCAAGGACAGATCGGCTTCAGTAGACAAAACAAAATATTCAGGAGAGACCAGAAAACAAGTATTTTTGCAAACTGCTATAAATGATCAGAGACCAAAGCTAAAAACACAAATAAACAGCATTGAAATTGAAGGTCTAATAGACACAGGAGCAGATATAACAATCTTGGCATCCAGATTGGCCTCTTCAAGAGGCAATGGTCAACTTCTATGGATTAGAACTTCATCTCAGGCAAAACAAAGTGCAAGAGAGGTCAAGTATATAGGGCCAGAAGGACAAATAGGAAAACTAAAGCCATATGTGGCTAATAGAGTCATGAATTTATGGGGATGTGATCTGTTGCAGCAATAGAAAATACAGATTAACTGTATTTTCAGAATCTCAGAAACAAACCATAAAGTAAGGAATGCTGAGAAAAATATCAGAAGGTATTATCAAGAGCAGTCACAGACTGTTCAGGTTGTTCATAAGCAGAGGACAACAGCTGTTGGTCTTTCAAAGATACCAACTGCCCTACTTTTAAAATGGTTAACTGACAAACCTGTGTGGGTGGAACAATGGCCTTTGACATCAGAAAAATTACAGGCACTAGGACAGCTGGTATAGGAGCATCTAAATGCTCAACATATTGAAGAATTGACCAGTCCTTGAAATTTTCCTATATTTGTCATTAAAAAGAAATATGGAAAATGGAGAATGTTAACAGAACCATAAATAAGGTGATTCAGTCAATGGGCTCTTTACAGCCTGGAATTCCCTTGCCTTCTTTATTATTTAAGGAATGGTCTATTACAGTGATTGATTTAAAAGACTGCTTTTTTACTGTACAAGAAAAGAATAAAAAAAATTTGCCTTCACAGTGCCTACTTATAATAATGCTCAACCTGTAAAAGTGTCAGTGGAAAATTCTTCCACAAAGAAAGTTAAACAGCCCCACCTTGTGTTAATATTTTGTATAACAGCCATTAAAAATAATTTGTAAATAGTTTCCTCAATCTAAAATTTATCATTATATGGATTATATCTTACTGGCTGATTCAGACACAAATACCTTAGAAAAAAATGTTTGATGAAGGAAAGAGAATTTTGCCTTACTGGGGATTACAAATTGCTCCTGAAAAAGTACAAAGAGGAGACTCTATCAAATATCTAGAACATAAGACAAGTTTACAGAAAATTTGACCACAGAAAGTACAAATTAGAAGAGATCAATTACAAACTCTTAATGACTTTAAAAAATTGCTAAGATATTAACTGGCTATGGCCCACAGTTGGATTGACTACTCAAGAGCTAAGTAATTTATTTCAAACCTTACAAGGTGATAGGGACTTAAATAGTCCAAAAAAAAAAATTAGTTGAAGCTGAAAAAGAATTGGCTCTGGTAGAAAAGAAATCATAAGATTGACATGTGGATCACTTAGATCCAAAGCTTGACTGTATTATAGTTATCTTGCCTTTTACTCATTCTCCCACAGGAATTCTTATGGAGAGAAAAGATAACATCTTAGGATGGATATTTTTAGTACACAAAGTAAAACATTAAAGAATTATGTAAAAATGGTTTCTCAATTGATTCTAAAAGAAAAAATGAGACTTCATCAATTAGTAGGAATAAACGCAGCAGAAATTGTGGTTTATTTTATTAATGCTGAAATTGCCTCATTATGGGCAGAAAATGAACACTGACAAAGAGTTTATAATAATTTTTTGGGAGAGATTAACAACAAATATTCCAAAAGCAAGAGACTTCAGTTTATAAAAAAAAAAAAAACAAAAAAACTAACTGGATTCTCCCTCATATAATAAAAGGGATGCCAATTTCAGGAGCCCTACGTTCTATACTGTTGCAAAAAAATCAGGAAAGACAAGTTATATATGTCAGAAAAAATAAGTAAAATGGCTCAAAGCACTTATGATTCAGTTAAAAAAATCAGAGTTGCATGCCATTCTTATGGTATTATTAGATTTTCCTGAATCTCTTAATATAGTTACTGACTCATTATGCAGAGAGTTGTCTTACATATTGAAACCACTAAACTCATTCCAAATGATTCAGAACTAACTTCACTATTCAACTACAACAAATAATCAGAAATAAAAATCATCCATTGTATAGAACACATATTAGACTCCATAGGTCTATCAGGTCCTCTAGCACAAGGTAATGATGAACTTGATCAGCTATTAACAGAAAATGTGCTAGGAGTCTCAAACTTTCCTAAGAAATACCATGTTAACAACAAAGGTTTAAAAAAAGATTTTTCTATCACTCGACAACAAGCCAAGGAAATTATAAAGAAATGTCCTACTTGTTCTTTGTATAACCGAACTCCACTACCTTCAGGAAGTAACCCAAAAGGTACCCCAAAAAGTGAAATTTGACAAATGTGTTTCATTTTGCACAGTTTGGGAAATTAAAGTATGTGCACCATACCTTAGATACATTTTAATTGGCAACTGCTTTAAGTTCTAAAAAGGCTGATTCTGTAATTATACATTTATTAGAAGTTATGGTTATAATGGGGATCCTGTACAAACTGAGACTGACAATATCCAGCATATGTCTCTAGTAAAATGAAACAGTTTTTTGCAAATTACAACATAAAGTGCTAGGCAGTGGTGGCAGAGGCAGTGGATCTCTGTGGGTTTGAGCCCAGCCTGGTCTACAGAGCAAGTTCCAGGTCAGCTAGGGCTACACAAAGAAACCCTGTCTTGAAAAACTGAAAACAAACAAACAAACAACAACAACTACATAAAGCATATTACAGGTATACCACACAATCCAAGCAGTTGTAGAAAGATATAATCACACTTTAAAAGATATGCTTAAAGGGTAGTAAGGAGCCCCAGAGATAGATTACACAGTGCTTTATTAACTTTAAAATTTTTAAATGCTAATGAAAAAGGAACAACGGCTGTGGAGAGATATTGGTTAATAAAAAAAAAAAAAACTGCTGAATTAAATCAGCCTGTGTATTTTAAAGATGTGTTGACCTCAGAATGGAAACTGGGATATGTGTTATGTTGGGGAAGAGGTTTTACCTTTGTTTCTACAGAAGAAGAAAAGTTGTGGATACCATCAAGATGGATAAAGACCTCCTGAATAAGAAGAGGCGATATAGTTCATCAGACAGGTTGGTCATTCAGTCCAAACTAACTTATAAAGACTAACAAATGCCTTTCATTTGATCAGACATAAAACAATAAAAATAAAAAATAATATTTTCAAATGATAATTTACCAAAGGCACACTTGCCTTGTGGTAATAAAATAAAAAAATGGGTTTTCTTAAACCACTTGTCTAAGTCCATGTTAGAATGCTAGGTTGTAGATTGCCATGTGGTTCATGCCATCTTGTACATAAGCTTTTGTGTTTTCCTCTTAAATAAAAAGGATATTTTTGTTGTTTGGTATTAAAAACACAGTTAAGAGATTTAAAATGTTTTAAGTAAATTCAAAGGGTTACTACAGTTCAAACTTGTTTTCTAAATCTCTAAGAGTTGGAGTGGTTTGGAGCTAAGAAAAATATTTGAGCAGGTGGTGGTAGTCCACACCTTTAATTCCAGCAGAGACAAGGAGATGTCTGTAAATCAGTTCTTTCCTAAATCCTAGAGTTACAGTGAACAAGGGGGTGGAGCACACCTTTAATCCCACCACCCAGGGACTAAACTCAGATACAGCTCCTAATTGGTATTTCTGCATGCTAGAGAAATCACATACCATATTTATAGATTATTATAAAAACCCTCTACAGGGTTTCTAGAAAGGCAGCTAATTTCCAGTGGGGAAAGGAACAAAGAGCAGCTTTTGCAACTGCTGGTAAACTCTTCTCTGTGCACATAATCCTGACCAGTATTGAACCAGATGATACCCTAATTATGGATATCATATAAATATGATATGGTGAACTGGCAACTGGGGACTCTTCATAAAACAAAACGGAATATACCAACATTTGCCTGTTGGCTTCTATTGCAAAGTTTGAATATACGGAGAATAATTATTCTCTCTCTGAAAAACAGATATGGACATTTTATAAGACATGGTCATAAGGGCGCCCTTACAATGATGGATTGGATCCATTCGAAGTCAGAATCCTTTGTAGGCTTAGCCATGGAAGAAAAGGTATTACAGTGGAACTGTTCCTAACTGAATTCTTTCATGACTAGGATGTGGTAACAAAGGGATTTGTACCTTCACACACTGAGGAAATGGCTCAGTGCCTATAATCCCCATTCCTAACCGCTCCCCTCTCCCCCCAAAGAGGCACCTATTAAACTGTGGGGACCAATGGAATGGTCACAACAGCTGGCTAACACATGGTTTACTGATGGATCATCAGCCACTGATGGAACCAAAACTAACAGAAAGTGACAGCCTATAGACCGGGGGATGGAATGGTCAATACTGAGGAAGGAACCACAAATCGGCTATAAGACGAACAAGAAAAACAAAAGAAAAATCTTTATCTGCTCCAATTTATGGTACAGGTGCAATGGTATAGCCATATGGTCATCAAAACGGAAAACTACTAACTGACATAAATGACAAAGACATGAATGAAAATGACAAAATCTAACAAAACTTAACAAAAACATCAAATCTTATGTAGCTCATACAGACAAGGCAGACAAAACATCTAAAAATAATGAAATAGTGGACAAATTAACATCATGTTTAATTAAGACTATAATATTAAAATTTGCTATGGAACAAATTCAAAATAAATCAACAAGAATGATAGATTACACATTCAAAGAACTTTAAAGTTTAACCCTAACACTATAAAATAAGCGAAAATAGAAAATCAAATTAAACCAGGACAATCCTATGAAAATAACTATTAAAAGGAATCCACAGCCAGGTGGTGGTTCACACCTTTATCCCAATACTTAGAAGACAAAAACAGACTCATAAAAATTACAGTGATTTAAATTTAAAAGCAGCTTACAAGAGACAAGCTAAAATTCAAAGTAGATGTCCTTTGTGATCTAAAAATAAATACTCTTAAACCTTGAATATATATATGCATGTGCATATTTATCCACACATACTAAGGTATATTTAGTTCCAAATTTTCAAAAGAATTGTTTTAAAGGTAAGATACTACTTTTTCTGTTGCCAAAAAACATTTATTTTTCCCTAGGAAAGATATAACCTGCCAAAAAAGGATCCCCCCAGTGTTAGGGTTGGGGCAGGGTTTTGCTTTTATCTTTGCAGAAGAATGCAAGCATCCAAACTAAGGAATCCGAAGACAACTGGACAAATGAAACATCTGAAGAAAAAGGACAAATCATCAAGATAAAATGTCCCAAGAAAAAGAGTAAATTGACCAAGTAGTATCGCCTACTTCCAGCTAACTGGCATGAAATCCTGGCTCAGAGCCCAGGCTAACATTAGCAACCATGCTACTATCTTGCTGAAGTGGCTACCCCTTCACACTAGACAACCACCTGATGTTCTGCACAAACAGTGGGCATCTTTGGGCTGACTGCTGTGTTCTACCTAGCTAGGATTGCCACTAAGCTGACAAACACCACCCAAAACTCAGCTTCAGACTAGAAACTGCTCAGGACATTCAAATTGCTGAGTTCATATGAGACTGACAAACATCTTACAGAACTCTGAACTCAAAAATACTTAATCCTAAGACTGCCAAATACAACCAAGCTGGACATTGTTGAAAGTTTGGCAGAAATAGCTTCATTACTGTAAATAGTTTTACTGTTAAGAGTTAAAATCTTTCCTTTTAAGTTAAACAAAAAGGAAGAAATGTTGCAGGATATTTAATCACACAGTGAACCCCTAGATTTCATTTTTTACTGGAAAAACCAGTTTCTAGTTGTGGTGTGGCTCAGCCCTAGCACATACCTTTAATCCAAGAGCTTTCTGCTTGAATATTGAAAATAGGATTAAATAAAGTTAACCATAGGTCAAGAGGTGGAGCAAGCAACCAGTTGACAGGAAGTCAACATAGGATTATTAAGAAAAAAACCATAGAGAGTAAGAAGGAGTCAAGAGGATGGATAGAGAGACCCATAGAAGTAGAAGAGAGGGACATTCAGTTTGAGGAAGTTGGTTGGAGATAGAGTAGGAGAAGGAGAGCTTCTGGGATGTTGGTGAAAAGCAAGGTCAGCTGGGTGCTTTCTCTGCCTTTCTGAGCTAGCAGGTTTTCACTCAAGCATTTGTCTCCTGAGTCTTTATTGGTAAAATTAAACAATTATGATTTTTGTTAAAAGCTACAGGCTTAGACACCCAAGAGGACAAGAGTGGACTGCTAGGGAGTCAAGCTGCTGGGGACTGTATTTTGGGCCCTTGGCTTTGGCCTTGCTACCTGCTAGCACCTTCTGTAGGTTCAAAGGCAGCACAGCAAGCAGGTAGATGAGAGTGATACCAATGCACAGGGGACACAGGGACAGGCCTGACGGAGTGGGCTGCAGAAATGTCCACCTACTACACACTTGAAGCTCCCAACCCCTTTGTATAAACCCTTTGAGGATGCACATTCTACTAACTTCATACCACAGAAGGCATGAGAGCATATAAACAGGCAGCTGTGGGGTCTCAAGGCTAACAGCTCATCTTCACTCTCAGCTCCCAGCCTTGAAATCTGTCTCAGGAGTAAAGCTGCTTACAGTTCATCACTGCCATGACTACCTAGCAAGGACAAGTGTCTGGTGTGACAGTTCTAACCAGCACACAGCAACTGCTTCATTTTCTGTTCTGCTAGTTTAGAGAAATCATTAAACCTTAAACAGGAACAAGTGACATCAAGCTGGGGTTACTCTCACCCTCCTCTGCATCTCTTTGAGGAACAATAGGAAGGTGATACCAATCCCAGTTAACAAAGAGTATGCCTGAGGCTGCACTAAATGGGAACAGCTAAGAGTATGCCCAGATTCTTATAGGCACACTAAGACAGAGAAGGTGGAGGACATAGGCTACCAATGCTGGTTAGGCGCACACTCCCCCAGGTGGTTCATGTCATTGATAGGCATCCTCCAGAAACCTGCCTGGCCTGCCCTTCAGAGCAGCCTTGTCACAATGAGCCACAGCTGGGGACAGAAGAAACCAGCCACAGACACAGGATAAATTGGTAGAGACTCTGATATCCACAGGTGAGCAAAAGCATTGAGAGAAACATGACCACAGGAGTGGAGAATGTCACAGGTTGACTCTGTAGTTCTCTAAGGTAACTGCCACTGCCTGATTTTTCTATGAGTTCTAGAAAGAGGGAGAACAGACACTGGTGATCTTCCCTCTACACTCCCTCTGGTGATTTGGCTGCATGGTCAATGCCTGGGAACTAGTGGACACAGGACTTCTTCTCTGGAGCACAGGGCATCCAGGCCTCAGGGAGCTGCCACCCCTCAGCCTACTTGCTGCTTGCTCACTTACATTTGCCAGCTATCAAAGATGGCAACAAAATCCCTGTCTGGGTACCAACAGCGGACAGTTTCAGGAGGCTGATGGTGGGAGGACTGCTCCGAGAAGCCTCGTGGGCATTCCCATCTCAAGCCTTGCCATTGCATTTCTCACTCACACACTTGTAGAATAAACCCAACACTGTTGCTCACCCTGTTAGCAAGGATGAAAGTCCTGCATCACGGTGGCCTCAGACAGGGTCTGAGAATGCATACCGACATGAGACAACCCATCCCTTCCTGACTAAAGGAAAGTTGCTTTCGTCTTCTCTAATGGCTGAACAGTTTTATTCTTCATGTTCCTTGAGGCAAGAGGATCAGAGAGATGCCAAGGCAGCTGTGTGCTCAGTGGGACCCTTCCTCCTAACAGGCAGGGCGGTGACTGGGGACGGGGCCTCACCTGTCCTACAATTGTGGAACTCCAGCGCACTCTCCATGCGGAAGGTCTTTCCACAGCTGCCACAGCGGTAGCGGTATTCACTATCCACCTGCTCAAAGGGGCACAGTCAGCAAGGAAGACTGCATGAGTTCAACACAGGTGCACCCCTGTGCATGCTGTTCTAGTAACTTCCAGGGCTAGCTACACCACAGCTTTCCTCCCTGTTCTAGTGGGAATATTCCTGTTGTCCAACTGCCTGAGAAAGAGAATCCCACACTCAGGTGAGTGTACCCCAAATGCCAGCCACCTATCTTCTCCCTCGTCCCTATTGCTTCTTGAGCATGGGGGAACCTCCCTCTGGAGACTAAGAGTTCTCCTCTACCATGGCTCCTCCTCTAGGAAACACTTGTTCAGGCAGTTGTCTGGGTGCCTACTTACCTCATTCCGGCTGTGCTTGTAGGAGACATGTTGCTTTAGACTTTCCTTACGGCTGAACAGTTTCGAACATTCCTCACATTTAAACAGCTTGTCACCTAAGGAACCAGCCAACAGAAGGCAGATTCACTGCTTTGGCCTTTCTCAGCAAGCTGCACCCATCTTTGAAACATGAGGCCTCTGCTGGGCTGGGTGCCCCTATGCTGAAGGGCACAGGCAGCTGCAGGGTCACCCCTTGCAGCAGCTCTGCAGCAAGGACCTAACAACGGACACACGCTTTCCTGGCCCTGCCCTGTGGGCGGGCAGGCACTCACCGTGCGCGCACTCACCGTGCGAGCGCACGTGCCGGCTCAGGTTGCTGCTGTTCTGGAAGACCTTGCTGCAGGTGCCACACTGATGGATTCGTTTATGCTCACCCAGCTGCCGTACGAGCTTCCGCCGGACGCCATGTCTGCTGGACAGAACCAAGCCCCTCTTGAGGGCAATGGTGCTGCTTGGATGATGCGTGAACCTGCCCAGGAGATGGACAGCAGGTCAAGGAAAGGTGGTGGCTGGGTCCTCGAGAGAAAGTTTCTGATCATAGTCACCTGGAAAGTTCTCTGGCCATATTTCCCAGCTACACTTGGTCCACGAGGAAAGGAGAAGGAAGGCAGAACTCAGTATCACCCACCCCCTGGGTAGCACAGACACTCTGAGGGCATGAATGGTGGTGTCAGTGCCATCTAACAGCTGTGCAGCTCACTTGCTTCAGCCTGGCCATCAGGAAGCCTGAGCTCCATTTGTGTCCCAAACCAGGTAGCCCTGTCTGTGGCTCTCGTCCTTGCTTGGTCTCAACTCTACTCTGCTTTATGTTGACTCTGAACCTGACTTCTAAACGTTTCTTCGTCCTGCCAAGTGTGCTTTTTCTGGTAAGTGCTTGAAATCCTCTGGGCAGTAAGACAGGAAAGAAATAATAAACATGTCCACATTTTCACAGGTTCATCAGGTAAATTCTTCCAACTCCAAAGGGCATAGAAAACACCAGCAGCTGTGTCAACTTCAGGGCAAAAACTCACCAGGGAATCATAACTACGGCATAAACATTCCTTTCCCTTGCTCACAAAAAGAGAAAGCAGAGCAAGGTGTGAAACTGACTAAAATCCAAATACAAGCAACTGCTGACCCGCAGCAGCACTGCTCACACAGCGGGGGCAAAGCCCCCAGGAATCACCATGGGGAGCAGACAAAGCAGGTTCATACATCAGTGTAACATCAGTCAGCCTTACAGAGATTTGGGCATGCACTATGACATAGAAGGACATGTGCTGAGTAAAATATGCCATTCACAGAGGGCAAGAACTGTGTGCCCTATTGATGTGGGGGGCATAGGCTAGAAATGAATGCAGACAGAAAGCAGAATGGTAGGCACTGGGGGCAGTTTCAGTTTGTGTAGATAAAGGCTTGGGAGATAGATAGCTATAAAACTCTGTGTGTTTTAAGATAAGACAAAAGTTTTCACAGTGAATGAACTATGAAACTCCTGGGCTCCAGAACATACACTTCTAGCCTGAAAAGATGAAGCCTGGCTCTGCTATGGGGATTAGAGGTGGGAGGAGCATTCCCTTCAGTGCTAATTAGTTGTTCCCTGTGCTCCGTCCCCAAGCACCAGCCACATACAAGCAGGACTTACTTTGGCACTGAGCTGACTTCATTTGTGGGGGTGGACAACTTCCCCAAGACTAATTCCATTATCCGTTCCTCTGGTGTTACACTCACAGGCTCATCTGGGGGGATTTCGGTAATGATCTCTGCCACGTGCTCTGTGCAAAAGAGTATGACAAAAGGGTCATCACCAGTGTAGGGGACAGTCTGTGACAAATGCAGGGGAAGTACTGCCCCGGGAGCACGTCCTGAGTGTGGATGTAATAGGGATAGAAGTAGAGCATTTTAAAATTTAAGCGTTTACCTATTATATAAAGAAAATATGTTTTTAATGCAAACCAAAGTTACATGCCATACCTTGTAAAGCCCAAGCATCACGTTACTTCAATCTCTCCTGACCCTGCCTAGGACACTATTGATATATAGCAGATGGATATGCAGCCAGATCTTGTAGCTTATTAAATGATCTCTGACAGAGATTTACAAGTAGATCATTATTAAATGATCTCTGACAGAGATTTACAAGATAAATGATCTTGAGGATATTCAAAGGTGAGTAAACATTCTATTCACGGCCATGTCAGAAATGTGATAAAATGAAACATAGAAGATTATACAGAAGAAAATTTCAACCACTGTGGGCTTTGCTGTTGTTGTTTTTTGAAGTAGGGTCTCATGTAGCCAGGGCTGGCCTCGAACTTACTATGTAGTCAAGGATGACCTTGGATATCTGATCCTTCTATTCCCAAGAGGTATAATTCTAGCCATGTACCACCATGCTCAGTTTCTGTGGTGCTTAGTTGATTCTGTGGGCTGTTTTCCTGGTGTTCGCGACCCTCTGGCTCCTACAATTCTTCCTCCCTCTCTTCCTCGGGGTTCTCCACCGAGGGGAGGGACCCAATAGAGCTCTCCAATTTGGGCTCTCTCTCCACCCATTATAATGTTTGGTTTGTGGGTCTCTGCATCTGTTCCCATCAGCTGCTAGAGAAAGCCTCTCTGATGATAATTGGAACCACTGGTTTCTATTGTTTCACCTACTACCACCAATTGCAAGCGACAGCCAGGAAGTAGTTCCTTCTGCCCCTTCCTGTCTATAGAGGCAGGGAAGTCCCACAGGGAGCTCAAACCACTCCTGCTCATGTGCAGATATTTCCACATGGTTCAGAGAACAGGCACTGGCCAAAGAGCAGGAAACAGGAAAGTGGGGACTGTTCCAAGGAAGCTGCTCTTCTATTCTCTTTAATTTCAAGCTTGCTTCTCATTTCCACAATGGCAAGACTAAAGAGCATCCAGTGCCAGTAACACAAGCAGGAGGGGCCAGGCAGCTGGGGCAGGGGTTGCATGAGGACCACAGAGACAATGGTTTTCCAGAGACATGTACATGCTACAGAGTGGATTCCTTCAAACTCAGCTGAGGGTTCTGCATACTCAAAGAACAAGCTCAGGCCAGTGCAATGGCTCAAGTGGTGTGCTAGCTAGTTTATGTCAACTTGACACAAGCTAGAGTCATCTGAGAGGAGGGAACCATCAAAAGAGAAAATGCCTCCATATCCAGCTGTGGAGTATTTTCTTAATTAATGATTGATGAGGGAGGGCCCAGCTCATTGTGGGTGGTGCTATCCCTGGACTGGTGATCCTGGGTTCAATAAGAAAGCAGGCTGAGCAAGCCACTCTATGGCCTCTGCATCAGCTCCTGCCTCCAGGTTCCTGCCCTGTTTGAGCTCCTGTCCTGACTTCCTTCAGTGATTAACAGTGATATGGAAATGTAAGCCAAACAAACCCTTTCCTTCCCAAGTTGCTTTGGTCATGGTGTTTCATCACAGCAATAGTAACACTAACTAGGGCAGAAACTGATATCAGGATCATGGGGTATTACTGTGACAGACCTGACCATGCTGTTTGGGGGAGGATTGTGAAAGGACTCTAGAACTTTGGGCTAGAAAAGCCATTGAGTATTCAAAGACTGGTGAGCTTTTCTGTGGGAGCTTGGAAGAATGTTGAGAGTAATTCAGAGGATGGAGTTTTAGAGTTCCTTAAAGATTTGATCAGGGCTATTTGCTATTTTGAGTTGGGAATCTGTGGTTCAAGAATCAGCTATAATTAACAAGAGACCAGAATCTCTGAAATAAAACCTTTGCTTTACTGAGACAATAATAGTGGTCAGCTGCAGTAAAGAAACTAGTGGCAATTAAGAAGAGACCAGCTTCACTGAGGTGAAATCTGGGAAGTGTTCCCTTAGAGTCAGCACATACAAGCTGTGTTTCTAAGACAGGCAAGGTTGTACCTCCTGTTATCAGCCAAACTTGGGTAGTGTAAGAGTCACCCAGGTGGTATTGGTTTTGAAGATATGAAGGAGTCATGGAGAACCACTGAGGCTTGGCACTGTAAGACACCAGGAAATGCCATTGGTGACTAGGCATGAAGAGGTCATGAAGAGAAGATGAGGCTATTGGTGGAAGTGCAGCCCAGCTGCAGCAAGAGACCCCACCATACTGGAGATGCAAGAACAATAACAGCCATAGAGTGGAGCTGGCTGGAACCTGGAAGACAAGCTGTGTGTGCCATAGAGGGCAGAGCCAGAGAAATTACTCAGGCCCTTTGGAGAAGCCCAGAAGATTGTCAGTGAACCTCAGATATTGGACAATGAGCTATTTACACTGTTGGAGTTATGATTGTGCCTTGGCTCTTCCATCTCAAAGTAAGAAAGTATTTAACTTAATTTTGATTTTACAGGCTCCTACAGTTCAGAGACTGAATTTTTAAAGAGGTTTTGGAATTTTACAAAGACTTTGGATTTAAAAGAGATTGAATTTTTAAGTGGTAAAGATACCTACTATGCAAGGCTGGCCCCTGAGTTCCATCCCTGAATCCCTTACAGAAGTGAAAGAGAACTACAAAGTTATCCTCTGGCTTTTGTATATGCTATACACACAGACACACACAGAGACACACACACACACACAGACACAGAGACACACACATAGACACACACACACACAGACACACACACACACAAACACACACACACACACAAACACACACACACACACACACACACACACACACACACACACAGACAAACACAGCCAGGGCCATGACTAGCTACATGTCCACTCATAAGCAGTGGGCAACAAATACTGGGAACTCACTTGACGGACTAAGTGCTGCTGGGCAAACAGAAGAGCTGTGACCGACAAGCATGGCATGGACAAGACACACACCTGAGATAGAGAAGCACACAGACACAAGCCAGGCATGGTGGCACAGGTGTGTTATCCCAGTTCCCCAAGGAACTGGGCTAGGATCTGAGGCTGTGTGGCTAGGATCAAGAGTTCAAAGTCAGCCTGGGTTACATACTGAGCTTGAAGCCAGCCATAGCAAGACTGTCAGGAAACAAAGCCAAAAAAAAAAAAAAAAAAGAAAAGAAAAGAAAAACAAACAAAAACCCAGCCAGACTGAGGGCTCCAGTCCCGCTATGACAAAGGCTAGCCAGGTATCTATTTTTAAAATCTGCTATCTGAACACTCTAATGTGGAAGACTCTGCAAGATAATCACACTCTTAACAGCTGATTGAGGGACTGGAGAGGAGATAAGCCCACCTCATGAGCCCTCCCCGCCAAGATGGTCCCCCAGAAAACTAAGAGATGAGGAGGCACACATACCACCCACTCTGCCACATCCGCATCAGCTTCTCACCTGCAGGCTCCTTGTCCTTGATGATGACCAGAGGCTGCTCAACCTTGGATGCTTTGGGTTTCCTCCCCCTTCGAGGCTTTTTCTTTGGCTCTTTGGTGGCCACAGCACTCTGGATGTTCTTGCTCTCAGCTGCTGTGGGAGGCTCCCTCCTGGGTGCATCAGGCTCCTTCTCAGAAGCTGCCTCATGCTGCTGGCCACCTGCAGGAAGGCTTTTGGCTTGCTCCAGGTGGCCCAAGAGATGCTCTGCAAGAGAAGGGTTGCTGATGACACAGTAGGATCAGATGCCTGCCAGCTCACCACCTGCCCCGTGTGTTGGCTTTCTTTGTTATATTTGCTGAGTGTGCCCTCTGCACAGGTAAATAAACTTTATTTCACTGTTTTTAAAGAGAAATGGCTCCACCACTTACATATAGCTTCAAATCGAGTTTCCCTCATCTGACATGTTCGAGACCAGATGGTTCTGGATCATGGTGAACTCTGATTTTAGAAATGTATAATGCTAACTTTCAAATGGGACCAATCAGCTTAAATCGTGTTTGCAGACTGGTCTCAACTTCTGATCCTTCTGCCTCCACCTTCAAGTGCCAAAATTAGACAAGTCCCACCATGCCTGGTTTTATGCAGCACTAGGGCTCAAACCCAGGGCTTCTTGTATGCCAGGCAAGCACTCTGCCACCCGAGTCACACCCCATCCTGGAACTATGCTTAGAAGTAAATGAGACATAGGCAAGGTATGATGTTACCATGAGACAGTCTATAAATCCAGAAGGGTATGTGCACCTCTGCAGAGGCAATGTCCAATGCTGTGCAGCTCGTGTTTGACTTGATGAAACTGGGCAACTTTGACTTGCTTCCTTGATAGTTTGTATTTTCTAACTTTTCCATAGAATGTGACAAGATGGAACTCGCTCTGTAGACCGAACAGACTCCCAGAGACCTGCCTACAGAGATCCGTCTGTCTCTGCCTCCCAAGTGCTGGGATTAAAGGTTCGTGCCACCACTGCCCAGCTAAACAATTCTTTATAAACCCTACAAGCAAGTGAAATGGCTTTGCTTATTTATAGCTGAAAGCAAGACCACCCAGGAAAAGGCAATGGAGACAGATGTCAGGAGCAGCCAGGCAGGCAGGGTGCCACATGGAGTGGTAAGCTTGGGAGGTAATGGGCAAATATGGCTAGGTCACAGGGTACCAGGTGACAGGAAGGGGAGGTGGCAGGGAAAGCGAGTGACTAAGCACACACACACACACACACACACACACACACACACACACACGCACGCACGCACGCACGCACGCACGCACGCGCGACAGAGGCAGAGTTGGTTCCTCCCTCTCCAAATGTGAGTCATTCAGCACCAGTACCAAGCCAAGTAGTCATTATCCCTGATTCCATTAGAGACTCTATGCTAGGTGGGTGGCCCCAAGGAGCAGGCCTGTGAGGGAAGTTAACATGATCTGGCACCTAGTAGAACAAGCTTACACTGAGCTCATTGGTTGAAAATGAATGGGAAAGTGAGACAAAACAGAACACACACCCTGAAAATACAAGCTGAGCAGTATTAATGGGAAGCAAACAAGACTCTGCCAATCACACACAAGGAACTTAAAACAAGAGTGAAATTGGAGGCCCTGGGGTCTCACAGGTCATTGGGCTGTAAAGACAGGATAACAAATCATTACAGGGCCTGGGGACTGAGAGACAGACTTGGGTCTACTCTGGATCCAGACACAGAGCAACACAGATTAAAGTTTACATGGAGTCTGGGTAGGAGACGTGGATTCATTCTACACGAGGCTCAAGTACTGGGGCAACAGAGACTGACGTTTACACAGGGCTTAGGTTCTGAGCCAGTCAACAAAGCCTGGTTTGTGTCAAGGTTCAGTGACCCAGGGAAACAGAAAGAAAGCTGTTCTCTGCAATGGTCTTATCATTCATTTATTTACTTTCATGCTTATTTATTTATTGTGTGCAGGTGTGCTGCAGCCATGTATAAAAGTGGAGATCAAAGGACAATTTGTGGGAGTTGGTTCTCTCCTTCCACCACATGGGTCCCAGGGATTGAACTCAGGTGGTCAGACTTGGAAGCAAGCACCTTTACCTGCTAAGCCAACTACTGCCTTCTTCTAAGATTTTACAGAGGAAGGCAGGTGGTATAAAATGACTCCCATAAGGAACCGAAGCCCCAGTGGGGGTATATGACACAAATATATACAAGCTAAAACAAAAAAACCAAACCTTTTCACATCCTAGTGAGAAATGAAGCCTCAACTATGAAGCTCAGGAAAGCAAAAACAAAAACCAAACAAAACAAAACCACCCTATGCCAACACTTCCCCAGGCTACAGGGAAAGCACACAATGGATCAAGAAAAAGGGAAGAATTCTTGCTAAGTACATCATCAAAGCAACAGAACCCAAAGCAGTGACCCACCACACCCCAGAAAGCTTAGCAACAAAACAACTGTTAGGATATGTTAGGATATCAGCTGACATAAAAACCAGGAAGACTGGAATTCCAAGATCACAGCACAAGCTAAGGGCAAACTGGAGTGGAGGGGCAGACATAACCAAGTAAAGAATAAAAAGTTTGGGGAAAAGGCTAAGGTAACTGAAAAATAGCAAACAAGTCAGAAAAATAAGCAAAGAAAACTTTTATAAGACTAAGACACAGAGATACAAATTAAAAACATGACTTAGACACTATTGAACAAGGAATCTCTTAAGCAGAACCCTCACCTCCCCCCCCCCCCCCCCCCTTCCAAATGGACATGTGACAAGTACCTAGAAACAGGAGAGGGAGGGCAGGAGATGTTGGAGAATAGAAAGTAGAGGGAAGCAATGTGTTAGACCTGGTCACAGAGACATCCACAGTAGATGGAAGCTGCGACTCTTCAGGCCCAAGGTCCAAAATAAGGAGAGTAAATAAAAGGGATAGCAAGAGCTAGGAATAAGTTCAGCCTGCTGAGTGTTTGCCTGGATGGCATGAAGCCCTGGGTCTAACGCCCAGCACTGCATAAACATGTGTGATGTCACATACCTCTAATCCCAGAACTCAGAAGGTTAAAGCAGAGGGACAAGTGCTCAGGTTCAAGGTGAGACCCTGTCTCAGAAATCAGCAAACAAATTCATGAGAAGTGAGGCTGGAGAGATAGCCCAGTGGTTATGAGCACTGGCTGCTCTTCTAGAGGACAGGAGTTCAATTCCCAGTACTCACATGACAGCTGACAACTAATTCCAGTTCCAGGGCAACCCTTACACAGACATACATGCAGGCAAAACACCAATGCACACAAAATAAAAATATATCGTTTTTAAAAATGCATGAGAAGCACACCAACTCTGATGCTGTACTCACACAGGCCACCAAGTCTGCACAGCATGCTCCTCAAATTTGTGTTTTATTGTGTATCCTAATAAACTTGCCTAAGGATCAGAGGACAGAGCCAGCTACTAGATTAGACATAGAGGTCTGGCAGTGGTGGCACACACCCTTAATCCTATCACTCAGGAGAGACAGAGATCTGTCTTGATCTCTGTGAGTTCAAGGCCACACTGGTCACATGAAATTGATCCAGTATAGGAGAGAAAGAGAGCCAGGCATGGTAGCACACACCTTTAATCCCAGCACTTGAGATCTCATGCCTTTGCTTGGGAAGCACACACACATTTCATCCCATGAAGTGATGTCTGGGCAGAGAAAGGTATATAAGGCATGAGAAAACAAGAACTCTCTCTTTAGGCTGAGGATTTCGTAGAGATAAGAACAAGTGGCTGGCTGTTGTGCTTCTCTGATCTTTCAGCCTGCACCCCAATATCTGGCTCTGGACTTTTTATTAAAAGACCATCTAAGATTCAAACAACAGTGTTTGATTTACTAACTGCTCTAGTGGACATATAGGAATCGTCTACCATAAGAGGAGATAGTGCGATTTCTCCTCGTACACATGCCAGTCTTTGCTTTATGAATTTCTAGTCTATGTGTGGTGTGCATATGAATTTAGATGCAATATAGAATAAAATGTGGAAAGGAGCTAGCACAGCTCTTAGGGAAAATATCAGGGCTTCCATTAAAAAAATACTTAAGAATGACTGAGTGAAGTCTTCAACTTAAAACTGAGAAAAGAACAAACAAACAAAGCATAAAAAGGAGCCAGATGTGGTGGCACATGCCTGTAATCCCACCACTTAGGAAGTGAAGCAGAAGTTAAGGTCATCCTCAGCTACAGAGCAAGTGCAGAACCAGTCTAGGCTATATGAAACTGTCTCCAAAAACCAAAAAGAAATGATAAATAAGCAGAAGTTAACTTTTGAAAATAAAAATACAGTAAGAAATAAGTGGAGCCCAAAGCTGCTGTTTTGAAAAGACACACAATATTGGTAAGTCCAACAAGAAAGGTGCAAAATAACTGTAATTGGCTCATAACAGAAAACAGCCATCTCCTGCCCCATTCTGCCCATCCATTCTTCTGCATTCTCTAGTCACCCATCCACAACTATAGAGGATAATTCCAGGAACCGAGGTTATCAATACCTACAGACACCCAAGTCCCTTCCATAAAATGGCACAGTATTTGCAAAAACCAACACGCATGCCATATACATTATCACTCAAAATACAAAAATGCAGTAAATAATGCTATGCGAATGGTTACTGCTCTACATTCTGGGAATGACAACAAGAAAAGAAAATACTGTACATATTCAGTACAGACTCATGTTTTCCAAGTACTTTAAAAGTACTTTCCATTTAAAAGCTGGCATGAGGATGCCATAGATAAAGAGGTCTGACTATATTAGTCAGAGTCTACTGACAATTTAAAATGAAATATGGGGGTTCTGCTTTCTTATACATGCTACTTCCTTCTTAGAACTCACATTCCTCCCAATCCCACCAACACACTCAGATCACACTTTTGGTGTAAGCCAACAACTGGTATTTACAAGACCATGGCTATAAAGATCTATCCACAGCTGTACCACACAGCAGTTGTGGTTAGCATTCTTTCTCTTGGAGCTAATTACAGCCTTACCTTCCATCAATTGTTGTCCCATGTCTGTACTAGTTTGTACACTCTCTGCCTCTCTCCTCTCTCGCAGTCAGGCCTTTTGGATTTCTCTCCCTTTTTTTATATTGCACCTCATCTTCCCAGAGTTCTCTGCTCTCTCTAATTTGGACTGGTGACCTGCACATCCTTTTTTCATTCCCTGTAAAGGACCCTCTTCCCATTCCCTATGTATAGAGAACATGCATGTTGCTTTGGGAAGGGTAGCACTGTAAAACTCAATAGAGGTGCTGGGATCTCAGAAGCCATGCATTTGGGCTCTGGAGTCCAGTGTTGTGTGGTGGCAATGTCTTCATCAAGTGGTCTGATAGGGACAGCCTGCATACTCCAGGGTTCTCCTCACTAGATTTTTTTGGTGCTGTTTGGTAATTTCTGGATTTGTTGACTGTCTTCACTAGGTTCCTGACTGAAGAATCTGATTGCTAAGTCCGTCTTCCTGTCTTAACAGTGCCCTTTTTCTAATGTCTTACCCTCCAACAGTTTTTTTTTTATTCCCTCTGATAAGGTCTCATAATGGCAAAGGTGCATCTCTGTGGATGCATCATACTTGTGGCCTGTTGAGCCCTTCTAGGTTGTAAACCTGCATCCTTTAGTGTTTCCTTGCTGACTATCTATCTGTTTTATTTTTGAGACAGGATCTTGTATAACCCAAAGTACACTTAAACTTACTATGTAGTTGAGGATAACTCTGAACTCCTGATCCACCTGCCTCTGCCTCTTGAAGACTGGGATTACAAGCATGTGTTACCATGTCTCAGTTTTGGGGATGCTGTAGACTGACCTCAGAGCTTATGATACTAGGCAATCAACTGAGCTACATGCCCAGTCCACTGACTGATTCTTACTGCCTTTTCCTTTTCCCTACGGAACACCGCTGGCCACCTGCAGAGTCTCAGCCCATCCTCCAGTTTCTGTATCTCTTCTGTTTGTGTCCTCCATGTGCTCCTCTGTATGAAAAACTCCTCCAGTGTTTTTGGACACTCTTCCATCAGTTTTATATCTGCTACCATAGCTTTCATTTTCAGTCATCTACTGTCCTCTGATTTCTTCAGCAGTGGCCTGCTCTTATCTGAAGGATGCGGTGCCATTCTGACATCTTTCACCCAAGTGGGGACTTCAGTTTGGAGGGTTTTTTGGGGGGATGGAGTGGGGGTTGTTTTCAGATTCCTCAGACAAGTTGTTTGGTTTCTTGCTCACATTCAGCTTTCTTCCAGCATCCAGAGCCTCACTCTGCAGGATGGTAAGGGTTGAGCAGTCCCACTGGTGGGTCCTTGCTCTCCCTGGTTAGTTCTACAGAGAAATCCTTCCTCCCTATCTGGGTCCTGAGCCAGCTCTACCACTCTAAGGAGAAGAAATGAAGAAGCCCAAAGTTGCCCAAATTCTAACATCTGACCCTTGAGTCCCTGTCCTCAGTCTCAAGTCTCTCCCAAGGGACCCATCATTCTGCTGATGGAAGCAGATATGTAGCTGGGTGGGGCCAGGGCAGGGTTGGGGCAGACCAGGAGGCCAGGGCTCTAAGCAGGCCACCAGTTTGTGCTTCCCTGTCCTCTCTTCCCAGGCTCCTGACACTTCCCAAGCTCTGCATGAGCAGACATGTTTCTTGGGTATCTCACAGCTGGCTTCAGCTTCTCTGGCATGCTTGGTGGTTAATGCTGCTGCAAACACATCCTGGCATCTTTTTCAACCTTGCTCAACACTCTCTCCACTTTCCCTTTCTTTGTCTTTGCATTTAAATGGAGTAGAATTCCAGGAGGGCACCAAGGCCAGTACATTCACTGTTGCCTCATGTTTAATCAGACACCCCTAAGTGGCCTCCTGAGACAGGAGCAGGGTTCCCTAAGGCGACATAGGAAATGACAGCATCAGGTGAAAGGTCAAGAACAACAACTCTTCCCATGAAGAGTTGAAGAAAGGTCAACAAACAACATGCTTCCCATGCTGTCCAACAACCTCAGTTGGTCTCCTGGTGCTCTAAGTGGTGGTCCTGACTTTAAAAGGCACATGCTGACCCTTACCTGGCTGCAGTCATGGATGTTCTATGCTCAATCACAAATAAATGCATGAAATAAGTTCAAGTTCAAAGGACTCATCTGGTTTGGAAGTTAGCCAACCACAGAGAGAGCAGACATCATAGGTTAGACCTAAACAACAAAGCCATGCCTTTCTGCTTTAGGTAAGCATCTCAGACAAGGCTCTGCAAAAGGCAGCTTCAGGCTACGTGTGTGACTAAGATGGGGGATCATGGATTAATTCTCTTACTGGACAAAGTATTACTCAACACAGCCTGTTCTCCATAGATTTGTGTACCACAGCCATATCATTTAGCTCTGAGATGGTTCTCAAAGCCAGTCTGTGGGGGACAAAAGGCACCTCTGCCCTGCAGCATAGTTTCACAAAGACCCAGTTCTGTATTCTCCTCTTCTTTTGATCAGTTTTGCACCTAGGTCCTCAACTATCAGGTTACCCACCAGACACCCACACAAGGGTTTCAACAGAAAGAAGAGCCCCTTGACTCCCTGGTAGTAGAGGCTGAGCAGCATGCACATGGCTTCAGCATGTGCAACCACTCAGCCTGGACAGGTGGGCTATTCACTCCAGCCTCAGTCTGTTTATCCAGAAAATGGTTATCATGGCTGTACAGAGACTGTTGTGAAAGGACTCACCTGAGCTGGCATCTGGAAACACTGGCCTAGCTCTACTACCAAAGTGAAGGGAGGCTTTTTCTTCAACTAAAACTAATCACCAAGGAAAATTACCCAACAAACCAAATAGCCTTTCTTGATAGGAGCTGAGTGACCATATCTTGTGTGATGTACCTACACCCTGTGGTTTCCACAGATGGGCCTTGCCCTCATCTAGGGGATTTGTTTTTTCACAAACCCGGCACTCTTAAGAAAGTTGGCAGCAGCAGCAGATGGGGCTGGAGAGATGCCTCAGTGGCTAAGAGTTCTTGCTGCTCTTCCAGAGACCAAGGTTCATGTCTCAGCACCTACATGATAGCTCACAACCCTCTGGATCTCCAGTTCCAGGGGATCTAGTGCCCTCTTCTGGCCTCCATAGACACTGTACACATGTGGTCCACAGACATGCATGTAGCCAAAACATTCATACACATAAAAATAAATATAAAGAAGAGGAGGAGGAAGAGGAAGAGAAGGAGGAAGAAGAAACTGGCAGCTGCTCTCTGTTCCTATCTGTGATGAACACAGTTGACTTTCCTCAGGCAGAGGACAAGTGTTAAGGACAAGATTAGGAGGATAGCCCAGGAACACAGGGACAGCTACAATCCCTAGGAGATGAACAAGCCGTGATGGGTGATGTTGTTCTGTATGCTATGAATATGTGTTGCTCTGATAGGTTGATAAATAAAGCTGTTTGGTCAATGGTGAGGCAGAATAAGGTTAGGCAGGACAGTCAGAGGAAGGAGAAAGACAGAGGGAGGAGACGCTGCTAGCTGCCGCCAGGAGGAGCAAGATGTAAAGTACCAGTAAGCCACAAGCCATGTGGCTAAGTATAGATTTATAGAAATGGGTCAATTTAAGATATAAGAGCTAGCTAGCAAAAAGCCTGAGCCATTAGGCCTTACAGTTCATAATTAATATAAGTCTTCTTGTGTTTATTTGGGACCAAGCAACTGTGGGACGTGGGTGGGAGAGATTCTGCAAGACTGGAGAAAACTCCTGGCTACAAAGCCCTGCCTAGTGACCAAGATGTCTCCCAGAAATGCTCACATTAGCCTTCTGTTGCTAAGATCTGCCCAGAAAGAACCTTCTCATAGATTCTAGAACATATCAATCACAGACTTGCTCAGGCTACAAGAGCAGAACCCAGCTGTCTCTGTCACATCCTTGAACTTGCAAACCATGGCCCCCTTGGGGATTGGCCCCCAAGCATGTTCTGTATGTGATAAAGGTCACAGTATTCATACCTAGCTTCCTTGTAGCTTATGTAACTGGCATCTTTCTCTACTGCCCAACAGAAAGGCTCTCACATGGGCTAGAGAGATGGCTCAGCAGTTAAGAGCACAGGCTGCTTTTCCAGAGGACCTGGGTTCAATTTCCAGCACCCACATGACAGCTCACAACTGTCTGTAGCTCTTCTTCTAAGGAATTTGACACCCTCATACATGCAGGCAAAACCCCAATGTACATAAAATAAAAATAAATAATTAAAAGCCAAAAAAAAAAAACCTAAAACAAACAAACAAAACAAAAAAAATAAAGAAAAAGCTCAGCACAACAGTCTGCCCACCTTGGATAACCCCCGTTTGCCATTTTTACCTTACCGTTCAGGAGCTGAAGCTCCAGGAAGGAGCTGGAGCACACCTTACACACCCATTGGCCACGCTCAGGCTCTGCAGGGACACTGGGCTCAGGAGTACCTGAAGCTGCAAGACACAAGACATAAGGGTTAGCCACCTCAGCAGAGTATGGCCTGCTCCCCGGGTGTTGATGACAAGAATGGAGATGCCCACAGACTCATGAGCACTTGCATTCTAGGCACTGTCCTCAGTTTCACACACATTGACCAAATTCATCCCCATTTTACAGATGAGGAAGCTGAGCAGATGTGATATCCCTGTTACTACCACAGGCTCAGCCCTGTCACCAGATGCATAATGTGCCCTCCTCCTCCCAGTCACCAGCCCTGTGGGACCAGAGTCCTTCATATTCTCTAAGAGAAAAACAAGCCTTCAGGACCCATACTTGAGCTGGGCCTGGTTATGCAGACCTGTAATACCAGCTACTTAGTAGGCTGAACAAGATGACCAGAAGTACAAAGCCTACCCGGGTCATAGAACAAATTCAAGGACAACCTGGCCACTTAATGAAGCCCTGTCTCAAATTTTTTTTTTTTTTTTTTTTTAAAGCAGGGTTGGGCATGAAGCTTAGGAGTAGAATGCTTTACCTGTGTTCTACCTGTAACAACACACAAACACAGACACAGACACAGACAGACAGACAGACAGACAGACACACACACACACACACACACACACACACACACAAGACTCATATTTAAATCTTCAGTGGCTCACATAACAGGGTATGGTCAGATCCACAACAGCCATCTCACAGTGCTCCCGAGACTGGAATGGCTGTGCCCCTGGCCCCACATATCCCATGGAGATTTTTGTGATAGGGTTGTACCTTGTAACTGTTGTCTGGCAGTGGAGCCTGGTGCCTGGATAGGAGTGACCTTTAAAACTGTTCAATTTTTAAAAATCCCCATCTGGGCAGGTGGCTGCCACCTGGACAATGCCTCTAGTCCTCCAATAATGACACACAGGAACACAAGGAGGGACAAGGACAGGGGCTCAAGGAACACAGACTGACCTTGGCAATGCAGATGGGGACTGTGAGCTCATTTTGAAAAAGTCACAGCCACTCTCCTGGGACCTACACTGGACATACCTTGGGATCTGGTCTAGCCAGTTTGTCCGTGGGGCCAGCCCACAGCTACCATTCCTGCCTGTCATATCCAGACCCATCACCATGTAGCTTAACACTCCAGAGGCCACTCAGAGGAAGTGCTCGAGTCTAGATAATCTCCCAGATCTGCATCTATATACCCACCATGCACCAGGAAAGAACACATCCCATCTCTCTGCATCCCAAGCTAGAGATAAGAACACGAAGAACAGAGCCGAGGATGCAGACCATCATGGCTAGGGAAGAAGTATATGCAATGTGGAACCTGTCAGACTGAAATCAAAGACAGGAAAAGGTCACAAAAAGGTGGCAGGTGGGAACTGCATCCTGAATGTCCCACCCAGTGTCTGAACTCTTCTTTGTCACTTTCTAGAAATCTGCTGGTTAGGGACTCCCAGGAAATGGGGAAAAAACAGAAATAAGAGCCAAATTCCCATTTCTCACCCAGGTTCCCAAACATACAGAGGTTCCCAAGAGGGTGTTCAACAAAGGAACCCATGGGGTCCGGCAAGGGCTCAGCAGAAAAAGGCATTTGCCACCAACCCCAATGACCTGAGTTCAATGGGACCCACAGGATGAAGGAAAGAACCAAATCCACATGTGTGCCATGGCATGCGCGCACACACGCACACACACGCGCACACACGCGCGCACACACACACACACACACACACACACACACACACACACACACAAATATAGTTTTCAAAAAGGAGCCTTTGGGACACTGAGCTGGGATTCCTCTCATCTAAGTGGCCCACCAGCTCCTACATTAATCATCCATGAGAATTTGTACTGCCCCAAACAGGCCCCTAAGCTTGGCTACCTGCTGCTCTGGCACTGAGTGAAGACCTCTCATCGGAAGAACCAGGGAGTCATGACAACACAAGATTTGCCAAAAGATAACTGTACAAGATTAAGAATTTTTAAGAAAAAAACCAACAGCCAATAGCCAGCAGATGAGTCCTTAAGTGCCAACTGACATTTCCAAACATAGGGAAATGTCTCAACTAAATGACACGACACAGAGTCCACAGCAGCACTGGCAGCTTGAGAAGGAGGTTTCAGGTGTGAGCACAGGTCAAAACCAAGGAACAGCAGGGCAGGCACACACCAACTGTGAGAAGTCCAGCAGGACACAAAGCAGCTCAGCTTGGGTCAGAGGGTCACCAACGGTGAACTCGGGAGGGGAGGACGGGCTACTCTGCAGGAGACTGTGGTGGAATCACACAATTGCATAAACCTGCCAAGAGCCCCTGAAGTGGGCACTCAACATGGTGAGCTCAACTGAATGCATGGAAACTGGTTTGAAAGTTAGAAAACACTAGTTACAAAGTCAGAAACAGAGAGAGTGACAGAGTGGCCAGACTGTGGGCATAACATGGCTTCCCAGGGACTAGAAGACGTTACCTTCTGTCTTTCTCATTAGAAGGGTGATTCTGACCATGCTCCCCACTGCACTCACCTGTTCATGCCCTTGGGAGGAAAGCAAGCCACACTTAATGTGGGCTCAGGGAAACATGTACACAGAACAGCAATCCACAGCAGGACAAATAGTTTTTAAAAATAAAGTCTTTAAAGAAACATTAAAGGTAATAAGCCACGTAAAGAAGGTTATCACACAGAGAATCTGGATTATGTTGTCTTTGATATTCGTAACTAAAGAAAAACATTTGATTGTAAAAGCTGTTGAGTTATGTCAAAATGTATACTTTAAAGGTACTTTGACTTCCAAATTTGGATATAAGGATATGTTACTTTGGAAAGGAGGCTCTCCTTTTGTTTCCACAGAAAGCCAGAGGCTATGGATTTGTTCCAGATTAAGATACATCAGGTTTGACCAGCCAAGACCACCTGAAAGGTCTCCGATGACACCATGGCCCAGATGATCCAACATCCAGAACCGTTTCAAGGCAACTGGCTCAGATGATACACCCTCACGGACTACTCCATAATCCTAAAATTTTCTTTGTGTCCCCATAAGATATAGCGCCCCCTTCCAGCAGGAAGTAGTAAGAAAAGCTACGCCCAAATTCCCAAATATACCAAGCTGGCTCTGGAGATGGAATCGGCTCACTCCCTCTCTAAACCCAGACATATTGCTAAAAAAAAAAAAAAAGGTTAAGAGATTCTTGTGTCCCAAATCAGAAGAGCCCTCTGGTGTGGGACAGAAAAAAAAACAAAACCAAACAATATTTTTTATTTAAAACAGGTTGATTATAAATGTGATCTCTTTCTAAAAAAGGGGATATGATATAGATATATAAGATATAGAGATGATAGGATAAAAGGGTAGATTAATGAACCTACTTTTAAAGAGCAACAACTTGTTTAAAATGTTTTACATTGGTATAGATTTTAGTTTATGTTTAAAATGTTTTACATTGGTATAAATTTTAGCTTACTGATACAAACTTAAAGTTGATTTATGATAAAGTTGATTATACTGTGTGTATATTTCTACTCTTGTTTGAGGTATTATGTTTATGTAACTCATTTAAAATTGTAATGGATAATTAAAGAAATAGATTAATAATTAGTCATCTATGATAATCATATTTGTAGCCATGTTAGTTAAGTCTTCTAGGTATACATAGATATATTTCAGATACATAGGTAATCAAATACTTCAAAGACCTACAGAATAT
>CABHPQ010002373.1:0-16788 GCA_902168405.1 Peromyscus aztecus | reverse complement strand
TTTTTTTTTTTTTTTTTTTTTTTTTTTTTTTTTTTTTAGCACAGAACCTTTCTTTCTGCTTTCCTTACACTTTTCCTTCTGTAAGTATCTGTCATCAGGTTATTTGTCTTTCCTCTTTGACTGAAGTCTGTCCCATAAGCTCAATATCCCAAGAGTGCCAAACTCTGAGGCTACAACACTTAAGGCTGGTGGCTACCTCTTTCAGGTCTTAAAGAGAAGCACATTGTCCCTAGGGCTGAGAAGCAACTGAGCCTTCATTTGTTTATGTCACAACTATTTCTGAAGGTTTGTCCCACGTGTGAGCCTCCTCAGTCTCAGAGGCTTCCTGGGGTTCACTTTGGATCCTCAGCCATCCCTGACATCAACTTTGTTTTTCTTGGCGTTATATATCTAAGTTGGAAATACCCATTCTCTCTCAGCCAGATGTGCTCTGTGCAGCTGCCAAGACCCATGCTGTCACTCAGTCTCCAAGAGCTTCCTGCAACTCACACATTTGAGTGAGACTGCCACACTGGTACAGGAAGCTACAGAGACCATTGCTATGCTATAGGCACAGCACCTGCTGGGGGAGGAGAGGGTCACACCAGCTCACTCCTGTCTGTTCTTAAATGTATTCCCCAAATACCTACAAGTTAGTAGGCACTGCCTCACACCGAGGTGTAAACACAGTGAAGTGAAGGAAAGACTTCTCAGCATTTACAGACCGTCACCACTCAGCAGTCCTCACTCCATTACCATCAGGAGTCATGCGATTCTGAAGGAGCCATGAAGCCCCTGCCCATGCAGCTTTTACCTTCAGAGGAAATGCGGATTCCTTCTCCCACTTGGCGACCCTCCTGGACTCGAATGGACCAAACTGTGTGCGCTTGACTAGCTGGGTTACTGCAAACACACCTTCAGCCCCATCATCCAGGCGTCTGATCTCCAGGTTAGACGGGAGGGAGGACCTGAAAGCAGAAGTTTCAAAGAGGTCCTGCTACCCTTCCCACTGGTCAGCAGTGCAACGCCTGCACGCCCCCATCATGCTCCAAAGATGCACTTTGTCACGGAGCAGAACTGAAGCTCTCCCTATAAATGGGACAGGACTGGGGCTAGGCTTGTGAGGACCCAGAGCCCATGTACTAAGGGACACATTTAAAGCCCCATAAGACAATGCTGATGCCATGTTCCTAGGGGGCTAGGGTACAAGAACTAAATCAGAGAAGGTTATGACCTTCAAGGTTGTAGAGAAGGCTGGATGAAGGGAGAAAGAGCATGGTAAAGTGTTTTGTACAGGCTGAAGACCAGCAAAGGGGCGCTGGTCTGGGTGGGGTGGACTAGCGTCATTGAGGATGTGGCTTTATTAGCCAGACTATAAGGTCAAAGAAAAAGCTGCAAAAGGAAGTCACAGAGCTGGGACCTGAGGATGGATGAAGCTTGGGCCAGTGGGAGACATATCTAGAAGCAGAAGTGGACCATCCCCCCTGGGGATGAGCAGATGCTGGGCTAAGAAGGAAGAGTCAATGGCCAAGGGCTCTGGTTCTGCACCCAATGTCTTCAACTGTATTTTGATGGACAGTTGGCACCTCACCCCCACAGGAGAGCTGATCAGCTCTCTACTTTGGGCAAAAATATTTTGAAAACCTAAGTCACAAATAAAGATAAATAAATGGGGGTAGATACCAGTTGGGAGATTTCTAGAAACAACAAGACATTGAGCATTATTAGTTTAGCATTAGACTAAGTCAAGAACCGTCAGAGCCTCATAGGGGTAACTTAGGTTCTCCCGTCTCAAGCTACTGGTAGCTTATGAACCCTTACCCTAGATCTCTGAAGGCACGAGCCTCACAAGAAAACCTGGGCCTGTAGAGCAATGCCTGGTTACTAAACTGCCTCAGTACATCTGTAAGGTTTGTTTTTCTTGGTAGCTACAACTTGACTTGTTCCTTGGACTACTTGTCCAGAATTCTTACCCTAGTCCATTTTGTCCACAGTGCATACCTATTCACAGAGGCCTAGATTCAGAATACAGATGAAACCCACAGGCAAAACCTTTGGTTTGCCCCCTCCCCCCAAAAAACAGGGTTTCTCTGTATACCAGTCCTTATTGTCCTAGAACTCATTCTGTAGACCAGGCTGGCCTTGAACTCACAGTGATCCAC
This sequence comes from Peromyscus aztecus, assembly GCA_902168405.1. NCBI lineage: Eukaryota > Metazoa > Chordata > Mammalia > Rodentia > Cricetidae > Peromyscus > Peromyscus aztecus. The sequence continues at coordinate 14,647 of CABHPQ010002373.1, read as the reverse complement.
CTGCCTCTGCCTCCTGAGTACTGAGATTAAAGATGTGCACTACCACTACCTGGTGAGTTTGGTCACTTTTGCTCAATTCATAAATCGATAAAGTCCAGGCTGGCACAGCCCAGATCCCGAGGTCCCTGACTACACCAAGGAAACATACCCTCATGCTTTGAAACTGTTAGGACTCATCCCAGCAGGAGTGTGTCCAGCTCCCTGGGGGATGGACCACCTCCCAACACACAGTCTCTTACTCTGCCTCTCAAACCTCCTTCTATCTGTAGACACTTGGGGCCTTTGCACTCTGGCCACAGTAGACAGGCAGAGAGCCCTTCTTCATAGACAGGATTGCTGTGGAAGCATAGGCACTCACTCACCTTGCCCTGCTCAGGACAAAGGAGTCCTTGACCATAACCACAGGTCCCAGTTCAGGACACTCGGAGTCGTGGTACTGGCTACAGTCTTCACACCCTGTAAACAGAGGCTGAAAGTCAGAGGGGACAATGTCCAGGGAAAGAGAAACCCAAAGACCACAACCCTGGAAAAGGGAGACCCTAGTGCCATGGAGTTCATGAGACTTGTGTGCTGACACAAAGACAAGCAAGGGTACAGCAGATACAGGAGGCCTGGCCACAAAAGTCACCTCTTAGTGCTCCTGAAAGCACAGAATGCCAATCAAGAGCCCCTTCCCAAGAGCACCAATCTATGACACTTTCAAACTCCACATATCAACTCTACGTTTAAGAAGATCAGGATCCAGGATAGTACTAACCCATTACCCTAAATCTCATACCCTTCACTCTTTTCTAAACCTTAGGTGACTTTCTGAGTTAAAGGTCACCCAGTCTTGTGCCCCTAATGGAGTCCTGAAGAGAAGTGGCCTGAGGCTACAGCTCTGTAGCAGACAGGTAATAGCCAGGCTCTCAGAGCAATTCAGCAAATTACAGATTCAAAAAAGTGCACGTCTGTGCTATACAAACAAAATGTGGATGTAGCTTTGCCTAGACAGAGAGTGTCAAACCCATCTGCGTTCTATGACATCACACTAGCCACAGAGAGGCCTATGGGTCACTTACAGATAAACATGATCTCCTCACTGCCATCTTCAGCCATTGCTGATACCTGTCAAGATATAAGAGAGACCCATTAACAGTGAGCTTTTACAACACAGTTTCTGCGTGGGCTTTCCTGTGTGTATAGATGCACATACGCCTATGTGTGCATGTGTGTGAAGGTCAAAGTCACTCTTAGGTGTCAATCTTCTGGAGCCATCCAGCTAGTTCTCCAAGACAGGGACTTTCTCTGGGATCTGGAGTTTGCCAATTAGGCTAAGTGGATGGCCAGGGAGCATCAGGGATTCTGTCTCTGCCTCCCTAGTGTAGGAATTACAAGCACACGCCACAAGCCCAGCTTTTAAAATGTGGGTACTGGGGAATCGAACTCAGGCCCTCGTGCTTGCCTGGAAAGCACTTAACTGACTGAGCCATCTCTTAGGCCCACTAGCAGTTTTTAGAGATAATCTCTTCTAAGGTTCTTTAGTCCTGTGCAGGGATATAACACAGTGCTTTCAAGAGAACAACTACTGGAATCCCTATTTTTAACTTTAAACATGTTCTCACCTATAGTAATACTGTTTCTTAGGAAGAGCAATGGATTTGAATGCCTTCATGACAAGGGGGCCTTCATGAACTCAGATCTCCACTATTTCGCAGAAGCTGCCATTTATAAAATATACACTGTTTTTAGAAGAACTTTTCTTACTGCCACTGATTTTCTGCCCTCTCCAGGCTGTGAATTCCTCGCAGACAGTCATTTCTACTGCAATCTGTCCTTCGGTATCTAGCTAGTGCCAATGTCCTTATCATTCCGAGTGGGTAAAAAGTAGTGTCTGACACACAGCATGGTGGGTTTTCCTGCTCCCATACAGACCTCTGTCAAGCTATTTGTATTTTCCACGCATCCTTTGAAGGTGCCTCAAAAGCAACCATAGTAGGCAGTTAAGCACAGAGCAATACTGTACACACATACATTTCAGACAGAGTGATACAGCTGTTGTTCATTCTGGGATATCAGATGCCTAAGATATAAGACAGATATAAAAACATCTACTTAACACAGATCTAACAAGACAGAATTTTTACAAACTCACATATCTTATTTTCATCTTTTTCTACTTCTTACTCTTAATTATTATCACTATCTCTATTAGAAAGATTCTCTTAACTAGACAGAAAGTACGTACATCATTTCTAAAGTTTAGAGCTTATAGTCAACACCCACAGCAGCCCTTCCACAGCTCCTTCAGAGAAACCCCTCTCCCACTGATTCCACCCTCACCCTGCATGGTCCCTTCCCCCAGATGCAGAGCCCCAGACATCCCAGGCTGTTCTGCTCCTCTGCTAGCTGCCTTTGGAGGTAGGGGCTTTCTTTCTCCCCAAATCTGCCTCAAACTCTTAGCAGCTTTCACAGGTCATGCATTTTCTGGGGAGGAATTTGTCCCTTCTATTTCTTCAGATGTTGGTGTGGGTTTATCTATTGCCTGAGTTTTCATGGGTGTGTTTAGCTTCTTTAGGTTGGATTTTTCCTTTTAGTGCTTTCTGTAAGGCTGGGTTTGTGGATAGGTATTGATTAAATCTGGTTTTATCATGGAATATTTTGTTTACTCCGCCTATGGTGATTGAGAGTTTTGCTGGGTATAATAGTCTAGGTTGGCATCCATGGTCTCTTAGTGTCTGCATAACATTTGTCCAGGACCTTCTAGCTTTCATAGTCTCTATTGAGAAGTCTGGTGTTATTCTGATAGGTTTGCCTTTATATGTTACTTGGTCTTTCTCCTTTGCAGCTCTTAATATTTTTTCTTTGATCTGTATGTTTAATGTTTTGATTATTATGTGGCGAGAGGACTTTCTTTTTGGGTCCAGCCTATTTGGTGTTCTGTAAGCTTCTTGTATCTTCATAGGTATTTCTTTCTTTAGGTTAGGAAAGTTTTCTTCTATGATTTTGTTGAATATATTTTCTGTGCCTTTGAGTTGGTATTCTTCTCCTTCTTCTATCCCTATTATTCTTAGGTTTGGTCTTTTCATGGTGTCCCAGATTTTTTGGACGTTTTGTGTTATGACTTTTTTTATCTTTAGTGTTTTCTTTGACTGACGAATCTATTTTCTCTATTGTGTCTTCAGTGTCAGAGATTCTCTGTTCCATCTCTTGTATTCGGTTGGTTATGCTTCTTTCTGTTGTTCCTGTTTGTTTAGTCAGGGTTTCTATTCCCAGCATTCCCTCAGCTTGTGTTTTCTTTGTTGTCTCAATTTCTTTTTTCAGATCTTGGAATGTTTCTTTCATCTGTTTAATTATTTTTTCTAAGCTTTCTTTGCTTTCTTCCAATTTTTTGTTTGCTTTTTTCTTCCATTTCTTTAAGGGAATTTTTTTATTTCCTCTTTAAGGAAGTTTTTCATTTCCTCTTTAATGGAGTTTTTCATTTCCTCTTTAAGAGAATTTTTTATTTCCTCTTTAATGGAGTTTTTCATTTCCTCTTTAAGGAATTTTTTATTTCCTCTTTAATGGAGTTTTTCATTTCCTCTTTAAGGAAATTTTTTATTTCCTCTTTAATGGAAATTTTCGTTTCCTCTTTGAAGAAATTTTTTATTTCCTCTTTAAGGGCATTTTTTATTTCTTCTTTAAGGGCCTCTATCATCTTCTTAACATCATTTTTAAGATTGATTTCTTCTGTCTTGTTAGATCTGTGTTAAGAAATCTTTAGGTGTTTACTAAGTTAAATATATGCTAATGGTAGCCCTATATAAGTTTGTAAAATAGATCCATAGAGTTCCTTTAAAAATATAAGCTTGCAAGAAGAATCTAAGGTAGTCCTAAAACATACAGTAATAAGCTTGTAAGAAGTAAAGACACTAGTTGTAAATGTAAGTTTAAATAAGAATTAAGAAGATGGAATGAATATAAGAAGTATATAAGAAGTAATAAGAAATATATCTGCTAAAGTAGTTCCCCACAGCTGAGATCTGTGGAAAATCAATGCAATACAGAAAAACCTGAGCTAACGTCAAAAATAGTGTGGTTTACAATACTACTGTACCTAGAAAGGTCTCTGTCTGTGAGAACAAAAGTTGCAGAGACGCTTGTTTGAACTAAAATTATTAACTGCAAAAAGTTTTGGTTGTAAATCGTCTCTTCATATTTGGAAGTGAAAGCCTGATACCAGAATTTACTTTTTTTTGAACTTCTTGAACTTAATGAGAAAACTACAAAAAGATTTTGGTTATGGATTTATCATATTTGGAAGGCTAGTATCAGAATTTATCATTTGAATTTTGAGACTTAAGAAATGAAATGCACAATAGAGATTTCATTGCAATGGGACAATTTCGAGTTTATAGTAATGACCTAGGAACTGTATGCTGGAACTGGGTTAAAAATGGAGCTGTTTAAATGAAGAAATTTATTGTCTCTACCTTGACTCAAGATGCAGTTTTGTGTATGCATATATGCTGGTGATTCATGTATTGTTCTATTTATTGTTTCTACATTGACTCAAGATGCAGTTTTGTGTTTGCATATATGCTGGTGACTCATGTATTATTCTATGTTAAAAATGCAATTGTTTTGTGGAAAAAAATAAATAAACTTAAAAAAAACCATCTACTTCATGCAGTTTGGGAAGAAACACAAAATGGGGTGTACCCAGCATGTCCCACCCAAATATTATCCCCCCCCAACATCCTTCCTGCTATCTGGTCACCCTGCCTCTCTGGTGTCCACTGCTGGTTATCATCTCAGGAAAGGATGCAAGCTAATACAACTTCCTAAATGTTAGTCTCACTTGCCCTCATCTCAACCCCAACAGCTTGAAGATTAGAACACAGGTAGCAAAAAGCTGCAGTGAAAACTCAGACTGGCTGAACAAGCTTTTACCGAGAAAAGAAGGGAAGGGCTGAGAGCACCATGATGGGTGAAGAAAGGTGCTATACACAATCTGCGGAGATGAATTTCCAAGTTTCAAGTTTTCCACATTGCTCTAAAATGCTAAAAAAACAACCAGGCACATTAACCCCCAAACTCAGCAAAATGTTTTCTTTTTCTGGAATCTGCATCTAAGCTAGAGGAGGACTCAAGGGCCTGCTAACTCTAACTCCACGCCTCTGCCTGGCCTCTCAGGACTCCTGGCAGGTGGAGTGGGTGCTAACCCAGGATGGGGACAGTGGCTGGTCACTGAGCTGAAGGCAAGGAGGGACTGGCTGTTTCAGGGGATTCATTCTGTGGTTGGTGCTGCTGGCTGGAGGCCTGTGGGAAGCAGAGCTACCCTCTTCCTGGCAGCTGAGAAGCAAATGCACCCTGGGAAGGCATTTCCCTAATGGCCTAACTTTCTTTCACAAGGTTCCTTCTGCCATCACCCACTAGTACCATTAGCTGGGACCCAAACTTTAACCTACAAACTTCGGGACAGGGGTGGGGTGGGGTGTGTAAGATTCATAACTATAACAAGCAGCAGCATCAGGGTGACACTCGTGTCACAAGAGCCTGAGGGTCTGTGTACCACAGCAGGAACACGCTCTACATACCAGTTACACTCAGGTCAGAGAGCTCTGCAACAGAACAGATAACAAGAGGCTACCCCAAGCCACAGCTAGATCCCAGCAGGACATAGAACACAGCCAACAAAGCTAATCAGAGCAGAGCAGAGGAAAAAGAATCTGCTCTGTTCTGTTTGTTTTGAAGCTGGAAGCTGCACATAGAGGTGTGGTAGGATGCTTCTCCCTAGGGTAGCAGTCCAGCCTCCAGTTCCAGCAGTGCAAGGACAGGAACCCTAAGCCAGGAAGCTTTAGATGTTGCTGTGGAAAGAAAGTGAGAGCGCAGGAAATGTGAAGCTTACATGGTGCTTAACATGAGAATCCTGGGCATTTTTTATTAGTAGGATCTGGTCCTCAAAGTACAGCTTCTAGAATCTTCTAAGCAGAGGTCACATGAAGTGATGATGTGCGTTTTCAAAGTTTGCTCTCATCCATTAATGTGCTGTGAGTGCTCCTTTGTAGACCCTCCCACATTAACAGAACAGTGTTGGTGTAGTGACACTCACCTATGACCCCCTACAGTAAGCAGGCTAAAGCAGGAGGACTGTGAGTTCAAGGCCAAACTGGGCTACACAGGGATAGCTTGTCTAAAAACCAAAAATGAGAAGGGTACTATTTGGTACAAAAATTAGAGGAGGAAAGGATTAAAACTGAGAGAAAACTGCCTCTCCCCAGTTTTCAAGACTATGTTCCATGGACCAGGAAGCAGCAGCAGTGCTTGTTCTGCCTGGATGCTCAAACACCTGGCCAGCAGCTGGCTGGGGCCCAGCAGGTTTTCTGCATCCTCCAGTTGACTCAGTTGCAGCCCAAACCTGGACCATAGCTACAGCACACCAACAAAACATGACCAAAATGACAAAGGGCCACTGTGGCACTATCAGGAAACCAAATGCGTTTTGAGGTTCTATCAAGGACCTCCTGAATCTAACTGGTTGGTGACATTATTTCCTGCCTTACTTAGCCTTCCTAGTTCCTTTGCCTCTCCATAGAATTTCTTCTCCTCCTCCTCCTCTTTTTTTTTTCTTTCTTTCTTTCTTTTTTCTTTTTTTTGGTATTGTCTTGTTGAGCTAGGGTCTCACTATGTATCTCTGAAACTTGCTATGGAAACCAAGCTGGCCCTGAACACAAGACATCTGTCTGAGTGCTGGATTAAAGGCATGCATTTCCATGCTGGGCTTCTCTATGGAAATTTTAGGACAACCCTGTTTATAGTTGTGAAAAGATCTTGGAAGATTCAAACATACAGACTTAGCTGACTTCGCTTACTCTCATACCCCAAGTATCCTCATATATATAATTCACATTTAAGGAACTTTCTCACATTTAAGGCTAGGCAGTCTGGGCATGTTCTTCACTTACAACAGATCTTAGCTTGAACAGTCACAGCTCAAGCATTTAGAAGCCATCTCTGATCTAAAGGCTCTGGGGATTTCTGTTGAAACAAAAGGACCATCTCTGCCACTGGCACAGGCTTTTAGGACTATATTAAAAACAATAGGGGAGAAATCTCTATAGGGAAAAAGCAAATGAAGAGTTTCCCAAACTCTGTACTGTGATCTAGGTTTGATAAAGGAGGGGCCCTGGAGTAGGTAGAGAGAATCTTGAGCTAAACACTTTGGAGCACTGCATACTTCACTCAAGAGATACACCAGGCACTGGAAGTCTAAGGAATCTCGCAGAATACATCTGCTGGGATCAAAGCAGGCGAACAGCTCATCAGCCTAGCTGGGTAGAGGCTGAGGGGCCACAGGATTATAATCAGGCCCGTACTAGTACAAAATGGCTAGATGCCAGATTCCAGCAGGTTTGCCACTGCTGACCCTGGGGAGTGAGTATTACCCTTTCCTGGGCCTTGGTTTCCTCACTGGACTATACACTCTGAGTTCCTTTCTGGTCTGCTCCAAATAACTGCAGGAAGGTCTTCCTAGTCCTACCACCTTGTCCTGCCTATTCCTGTGCAAAGACAGACACCTGAGGGCAGGTGTATACCTAGATGCAGATGCAGAATGGTTCCAGCATGCCATTCATGCCAGACGATCAGCATGATGGGGAAATGTCTTTCTGTAAGCTGCGAATATGTGTTGCTCTGATTGGTTGATAAATAAAGCTGTTTGGCCTATGGCAAGACAACTTAAAGGCAGGTGGTAAATTCAAAGAGAGAGACAGGAAGGAGGAGGGAGGAGACACCAGCAAGCCACCCAAGGAGCAACATGTAATGGAACACAGGTAAAGCCACGGAACATGTGGCGATACACAGATTAATGGTTATGGGCTAATTTAAGATATAAAAGCTAACTAGCAAGAAGCTTGAGCCATAGGCCATGGCCATGCAGTTATAATTAATATAAATCTCTGTGTGTTTACTTGGGAGATGCGAGTGGGAGAGATTTGTCCCGGCCACCAGCAGGCCGGGGCACAGGAAAACTTCCAGCTACACATAACCAACCCAGAAGGTACCCTTTACACTTCTTGGTCACCTGAGCTCTGACTCCCATATTTGACCTTGTGGGTTCTGTGAGTTCTTCTAAGCTTGTTTCCTATGGGATGGAATGCTTTCTACCATTTAATGAGTGTTACTTTCTAGACTCCCTGCCTGTTTAGTGTCTTTTCCTGCTTCAGGGATAAAATACTCTGACAAAAGCAACTTAAGGAAGAAAGAGTTTATTCTGGTTTATAGTTCAAGGGTAGTCAGTCTTGGTAGGGAAGTCATGGCAGCAGGAGCTTGAAGTCATGCTTCACATTGGACCCAGTCAAGAAGCAGACAGTGATAAATACTTCCCAATGCTCAGCTGGCTTCCTCCATTTTACACAGTCAAGATGGGTCTACCCACATCAATAAGTACAATCAAGATAAGCCCCCACAGGCTTGCCCAGAGGCTCCTCTCCCAGGTGATTCTTGATTGTCAGGTTGACAGTTGATATTAACCAGCACACTGTGCCTGCCACCCTTCCACATGCAGCACAGCTTTGTTCTCACCCGGGGTTCACCACCCTCTGTTAATCTCACTCTCTTCACCTACCTCTTCACCCATCTTTAAAGTTCAGACTGTTCTCCTGCCCAGGTGATCACCACAGAACAGATGCACAGCAGGACCTGCACAGCTCCACACCCACAAGTTGAACACAGTGTCACCCACCTGACCCTCTGCAGGAGAAACTGGTCCTTGCAAACAGATGTGAGAGGGTCAGAGACAGGCAGGGTACACTGGTCCTCTGATGTAACCACAGTGGCCAAGCAATAGCTTCCTCCCTGCAATCTGAACTACTGCTCTTCAGAAGGTCCCATGCTTACTACCAGACATCCAGGCCTGGAGTCAGAGCACAACGGTGCCTTGCTGGGCCTCTCTCCTCTTAGCTTCATGGACCCCACAGCCCAGAGTCTCCATACAAGCCTCTCTGCTCAACAGCTCCTACAGACAGGGTTCCAGCCCTCACCTGGCCTAACTTTACCACTTGCAAGACAGGGCTTGTGATCAGACATTGCTCCTCCACTTGACTTTCTTGTTTTGAGAGTGTGTGTAGGGTTTGCTATGGGCATACCTATGTGGAGATTCTGCTGCTGGAGGAGGGGAGGCTGTACACCCTCACTTTCTCCACAGCATCGTCTAGATGTTTAGAAGGGCAGACCAGTGAGGTGGGCCCCATGTCCACCCACTTCACTGAGCTCCTTCTCAGATGCCTGCATGTTCGAATTCTTCCCACCACTGGAATCTTGCTTTGCTCTTCTCAAGTGCATTGTTTCCCAGGTTTCTGCTCTACTTCCTGGGTTCCCCCTCACACACACACATACCCTGAGGCTTCCCTGGAAAGCCTGGTTCTGGTCTGAGTGTGCTTATTGGAACCTTGAAGCACAGCAAGCTGCCAGGGCATGGCAATCTCACTCATAATGCCAAATACTGCAGACAGAACCCTTCTGACCTACAGCTTCCAGCACCACAGCACCATGTCTGATTTCTTTCCAGTCAGCAATGCACTTGTATGCAACCTCCACCTCCAGAATCCTCCAGGTCTGGTTTAGCCCCTGTTATCTGAGGTCTTAAGGCTGGGCCTGCCACTCTGGCAGCTTGGAGTCCTCAGCTCTGAAGTTGCCTAATTTTTTTGTTTGTTTGTTTGTTTTCTCTTTCCTAACTTCTCCACCCGTTCTGAACTTCTTAGCTCATCTACAGTGAGGCTGTATTTACAATGTTCACTTCTGGTTCTTGCAAAGGGGTTTCTGGGCAAAAGAGAGGTGTGCAGTCTAGTCCATAAAAATAGAAACTGAGGCAGTGTGTTTAACTGTTACGATGGCAGAATTGTGGCAGCCTGTGAGGGCAGAGTTCTAGAAGCATCTTGCTTAACACACCACACTAAGCTAAGCAGCACTGAGATCCATCACAGGAAAGAGAAACTTCCATAACTATTTAGCATGTGTTCATCAAACTTAAAAACTGCCAAAGACCTGCAGTGAGAACTGGACATAGGGAATATGCTTCTCACAGGCAGTCTCTTAGCTGGATGTAGTGGTTCTGCACACATCTGCAGCCCCAGCATTCATGTTTCAAACAACAGAACAATCAAGGCAGTCTCTTGACACAGTAGGTATGGTCCCTTCTCCCCAGTCAGAAGACAGTGAAAGTCCAATCGTGTCACCCTTGCACACTCCTGGCACTGCTAAGGACTCAGGACACACTTGGCTTCAGTACTGTCCCTCAAGCCATGTCATTCATCCAAGGGATCCTGTGATACTGGCACTTTCTCAGTCCTCAGAACGATGAATGGAGGCCTGGACCACAGAAGACAAAAAATATGCCAAACAGAACCTGGACCAGGGGTTATCTCAGCAGAGGGAAGTGGGGTCACAGGGTCTTTAAGCACCCCAGGTCTAGTTTACACAATTTACCAACAAGGCTCATAAGATCTCATGGGGCTCAGTGCCTATCCCCCCCCCCCCCATGTGACAGAGGGTGGAAGAGAATGAGGGACTTCAGCAAGGCATCCACCTGCACAGGTTTCCTAGGGATTTAGTTAGGTCCCCTTCCCAGAATCCATGTCACCTTTTGCTGTTTCCTCTCCCAGAACTATGTGGTCTCAAAACTCTGGCTGTGATATAGCTGTCACTGTGATGGTATCAGGAGGTGACTGGGTGGGCCTGAAAGGTGACTGAGTCACAAAATGCAATCCCCTCTCATGGGCCTATACAGTCATGGCCCTCCCCACCTCTGCCTATTAGTTATGCTCTCCCACATGATACTGCAAGATGGTCCATGCCTGAAAGCTAGGCCCCATCACCCAACCTCCCGGGCCCAGAAAGGTAACCCCAGGATACCCAGCCTATAGGGTTCCTGGTGCCCTCTAACCCAGCTAGGGACAGCCTCCATATGGTCTTGCTCTTAATAAATTACCTAGTCTGGGGAATTCTGTCATTTCACCAGCAAACAGACTAAGCCAGAAACCTTCCCTGCATCTGTCAAATTCCTACCTACTCTTTACAAGTCTATCCTAACACTGCTCTCTCTGCAAGTCCACTTAGTCCACGACTGCCACACACTGAAAGGATGCCTCCCCCTCTCCCCTGGAAACCATTCCCACTGTACCTCTTCTGGCAGCATCTACGGACACCCGGAGCTCACACACTGAAACAAAAGGCTTTGCCTGGAGGTCACCGGTGTGACCTTCTCTTTCCTTCCACTGTGTAAGTCCTGGGGAAATTGCTGGCTTTTTCACCCCCTAGGGAAGTGGTTCTCAACCTTCCTAATGCTGTGAACCCTCATGTTGTGGTGACCCCCCCAACCATAAAATTATTGTTGTCACTTCATAACTGTAATTTTGCTACTGTTATAAATCATAATATAAGTATCTGAAATGCAGGATAAAAGGGTCGAAACCCATGGGTTGAGAACCACTTCTATAGGCTCTGGAATGGGAGAACCATCCTTGGGTCCAGCCGACAGCTCCATAGGACACTCTCTCTGTTGCCTACATCCCCCTCCATCAGTATCAAGTCCCTCCCACCCCAGATGCTTCTCTTCAGTGACCAGTCCCCTGCTTTGCTTCCCTCTTTGGACACCCCATGCCATTTGTATGCCTGTATCTCTGTCCGCATGCAGTAGCCCTACAGTGTCTCCTTGGCCATCCCAGCTCCCCTAGATTCGGCACATTGTAGAAAGCCACCTCTAAGCCAGGATTCTAGTGCAGCTCTTGCCCCTCCCTAGGTCTGGACCCACCTCTGAAGCTACGTAATGCCTGGTACCAGGCACAACACTCTCTGCCAATATCCCCACAAAAAGTATTTTACCATTCTCCATTCCCTGTACTTCAGTACCAGCTTACCTGACCAGGCCTGGTTTAAAGAGCAGCAAGAGATGAAAGTTCCACTGACCTCTAAAATAGATCCTTAAGTCACTCTTGTAAATGCAGCTATTAAAATTTAAGGCCTATGATGGGATGGTCCCACTCACCTCCAACTCACAGGAATCAGCTTCTCTTTAAGCATCAGCAAACTGACCCCGCCTCTTCTCTGTACCCTCCTGCCTCCTTCCCTGGAGATCCTAAACCGTCCATTACACACTGCTGCCTGCAATTGCTCTCCTGACGCCCCTGTTGTAACTTCTCGCAACACAAGTATGTCTATTCGTTGAATCAGACATGATTTCACAGGACCACAGGCTGCGCTCATTTCTTCTGAGTGAGCTGTGGCAGGCTTCACTGAACTGTCACTGAGCACCAAAAGAAAGGTCTAGTTTTAAGAAACTGGTTCAAGGAAGTACACAAGCATATTATGGTTCCCTATTATTTCACCTGCTGAGGATAAATGACCACTATGGCTCTTCTTCGGGGAGACCAGAACAGAGTCACATGGGTGAGATGGAGCAGGAGGCTGGGAACAGCACAGCCTCATGCCTACCCTTCTGAATTAGGAAACAAAATTGCCAGTTAGGGAGGGCTTCAAGCTGCTGGAGGGTGGGCACCCACAGTGACTCCATATTCCCCATACCCATGGAAGAAGACACCCATTCTCCAGGGCCATAACTACAGCAAGTCAGAGGATGGATGGATCAGTGTGGTGTCTTGCTCTGGGCAAGGGGAGACCTGCCTTAGAGTCAGCCAGGTCCCATCCATGCCATGGCCTCTCTGAAGGGCAGCTAAGGATGCCTAGATGTGGGCCAGCTGGTGCCTCCAGGACAGTAGCTATGTGCTTTTTAGTGACACCCCTCATGGCTGGATCATCTCCTGAGTGTTTCCTTCTATTTTGAGTGTAGTCTACTGGCCTGTAATCTTGTGATGCCCTGGTTCCCCATGGCAGCTACAGGTTCAGCTCTAAGGACAGGAGCCTTGTGCCATCCCTGATCAAAGCTCTCTGTGAGCATCATCCTGCTGCTTTCCCACCTTGGTCCATTGGCCTTTCCCAGCTTGAGATCCAACTATGTTCCCACCCAGGCCTCCGTGCACTAGCCACAATGTCTGCCTGAGCCCACTCTACTCTCCACCAAGAGACTAGACTCCCCCATAGCACTGGTCTCCCACTCAGCCACCCCTTCCTAGACAGATGGTTCTTGTCCCAGCTCTGAGTGTGCCAACCCCTGCACACCCAGCAGCCTTCCTCCTTCATGTCCTTACCACGCCTGCCTAACCATTGTTACTTATGGTCTACACTGCCTCCTGCACCTCTTGCATTGTTCCCTGGGTGTATGAAACATTTACCATAGAAGTGGCCTGGAAAATGAATCTGGGTAAGGTACTCTGAGCAAGTGTCAGCCTGCAAATGAGAAAATGAATCTGGATAGCCTTTAAGCCACTGCTGATAACCAGTTTTAAGCTCCATTACACCTGCAAAATGCATCAGTCTCTTCCCCACCTTCTGCACAGATAACCTTACAGGAAAAAAATGACAGGAGAACATGGGAACAGTGGTAATTCTCAAAGGTAATCACTCTAAGACAGCCTTGTAATTGTAGCTGATTTTGTTTTTAGACAGTCTCACTATGTAGTCCAGGGTTCCCTAGATCTCAAGATCCACCTGCTTCAGACTCCTGAGTCCTGGGATTACAGCACTTGCCAACAGCCTAGCTGTGGTTATGTTTTAATTTGCCCATTTGTCTTCTGGAGAAATAAACTACTCTGCTCCTCAAAGAGAACAATTAGTATATTCTTTGCCGACATTTGTGTAAAAGCATGAATCATAGAAGTAAAAGGGGGAAAAAGTAAGGAGAAAACTTAGCACTTTTCCCTTTAATAATCTGATCTATAGGTTTTATTTCAGAGTAAGGCAGTGATTTCAGGGAAGTCTGAGGAAGCAGCTGCAGCAGGTAAGATGTGGAAAGCCGACAGGTTTGAAGCAAAATATGGTCGGGGTGTGTAGGGGATCATGTCTCAGCAACCACATCATTGCACTCTCCAGGGAGTACTCTCCCTGCCACCCTTGAGAGGTTCCCACGGAGCCAGAGACTTCTTCAGGTTTTACCCTTAAAATCGCCTTCAGGACCCCAGTGGGGATCTGCACAAGCACCTCCATTTGAGGGTTCTGACCGGCTCTACCATATGTGTTTTTGAAAGAAGCGTTGGCAGCTTTAAATTCAGGCACAGGTCCACGTGTCTTCAGCTCGCACACTTGATTCTACCATTTTAATCCACCTCGGAGGAGGGGGATGCTTGTGAGCATGTGTGAAGAGGCCCTCCATCCACTGCAAGAAGGGCTTAGCTGGACAAGTGCGCACGAGCTACCCACCACGGGCTGGTGTCCTACCTCTGCCCTCTCAAAACTCACCTCGGGAGCACTCAGGCTCTACCTGGCCCTGGACCCCTCCTGTCCACCCTCTTCCCAGATAGTAGGCGGGCACGTCTCCAGCCTCTCTTTCCACTGTGGTCCCTGGGCCACCAAAAGGTAGAGGCTAGTAAAGCGTCTGGGCCTGGAAGCCATGGCGCAGCCTCGGACTTTCTTAAACACCAAAGGGGCTGGAGACCAAGGCCCCTCCCTGGGCTGCGCCCGAAAACCGGGTAAGGTGGCCGGGTGGCCGGGAAGGGACTGTAGGGACCTGAGCCCGCAGCCACGCCGGGCCTGGCTTTGGACGCACCAGGGGCACAGCGCCCGAGCCTGGGCTGGG
>CABHPQ010002372.1:0-28972 GCA_902168405.1 Peromyscus aztecus | reverse complement strand
AAAGCTAAGACAAGTCGTGGTGAAAAGTGACTAGAGATGAGGAAAGGCGAAGCAATGGGTGGTGTGCTCACGCATACACTTCATGACTCTTCATTGGATGCACACACTGGCAGGACTTGTAGGCAGGGTTTGGGCTCTGTGACATCAAAGAGTCGCCTACTGGACATTTTTGCAAGTCCAGGCGGAGGGGTCAGTGGGTTCAACCAGTTTGAGCTAGAAGCTATCTCCAAGCTGGAAAAACAATTTAAAAAAAATCAAAAAACAAAAAACCCCTAAACAATCCTGACCAAGGTGACCAAATAGAAGAGGCTGTCCGGAATTTTTTACTTTATTATTTAGTTAAGCCACAGTGATGAGCATGAGTAACTAAAAGCAAATGAAGATACAGTTTACTTGGGTTTTTCATGAGTTTTAATGTTCTCTTTGGTTTTTACACTTTAAGGAGAATGGTTCAAGCCTCTTTAACAAGAAAAAAGAATATCATTCAGTTCACTAAGAGGACTTAGTTACAAGGAGAGAAGCAGGGGACAGGATAGACAAGATGCTAGGAGAAAGAGCTGCTTAGCAAGGAACACAGACACACCTGTCCATCCGCCCTTAGCCCTGGGACTCCTAGATCCCCATTCTCTCTAACAATGGCACATACATGCTTAAGTAACTGAGACAGAAGGGAAGCCACATTATGGGGCATGGGAGCCCGCACATCAGGGTACCAGTGTGCCACCCACCCACCCCCAATCTTTCCTTGCCAGTGCCAGCTCCTAGAATAGCTCCTCTCAGAACCAGAGAGGATAACCCAGGCTTCCTCCTGGGAAGCCAGGCAAAGGGATAGAGTGTATGAACTACAGCAGAGGCCACGTGACGGCAGAGAGAAATAGTGTAGTTCAGATGACACAGGGAACACTGGCATTACACAGACAGAAGCAGGGTGAGTCTCTGAGGTTCAGTAGGATCCTAAATTCTGTCTGTGTGGCTTTGGTTCTAGTGGTGTCAGCCTGGCTAGTCTTCTATGCAAAATTCCAGTGGGACCACAGGCCAGCGTGTCCAGAGCCATCTGTCTGAAATGTCTTTTCTCTCCCCTTCCTCTGACAGCTCAACATCCTGGTGGACACGGGCAGTAGTAACTTCGCGGTGGGGGCTGCCCCACACCCTTTCCTGCACCGCTACTACCAGAGGCAGCTGTAAGTGCTGGGGAGGGGTGGAGGAGGGGTTTCCCCGAGGAGTGAGAGGGTATAAGAACAAGAACCTTCCTTCCTACTAGGGAGGGGGAAGCAAAAGGGGGCAGCTGGGGCTAGGAGAAAGGCATAGCATGGAAAAAGGTGGGTTGAGGGCATCCAGGAAGTGCTCCCATACTGACACAGGGCGCTTCCCATGGAAGGGGAAGGAGGGAGCAGCCCCCAGGCTCCCAGAGTAGAACAGGAACTGTCTCATTCTTTGTCTGTATGGACAGGCAAAAGGGCTAAACTGGCAAGGCAGGGTGGTGCACACCTTTAATCCCAGCACTCGGGAGGCAGAGGCAGGTGGATCTCTGTGAGTTCGAGGCCAGCCTGGTCTACAAAGTAAGTTCCAGGACAGCCAGGGCTACACAGAGAAACCCTGTCTCAAACAAACAAACAAACAAACAAACAAACAAACAAACAAAAAAGAGGGCTAAGCTTACAGTTTAGAAGGCTGAACAGGTTACAGTGGCTAGTGTCTTTCACCATGTTCTCACCCAGGGACCACTCTGGGTAGTTTTGCATGATTTAAATATGTACAGGAGCTGGGCATGACAGTACATTCCAGTAATCCCAGCATCTGGAGGATTGCTGACACCAATGTGGACTATATAGCAACTCTCAAAAAACTTAAAAAAAAAAAGGGTGGGTGGGGTGGGTGGGAGCTAGGGCGGTAGCTCAGTGACTAAGAGAACATGCTGTGAAAGCAAGAGGACTGCACTCAAGTTCTCTAGCACCCACATAAAAGCCAGGCATGGCTGTGCTTGCCCGTAACCCAGGCATGGGCAGGCTGGCATGGGCAGATCTGGGGACTTTCTGGCCAGCCTCACTGAAACAGCCAACTTCAGGCTCAGAGAGAAACCCTGTCTCAGAAACTACAATGGAGAGCAACAAAAGACACCCCATTGTCCATCTGTGCACACTCATGCGCATACACTACATAAACAAAAACCTTACTCTTTGAGATTTAAGAAGCCAAAAAACACAAAGGAAAGAATCTTTCATGGTCCCCACTGAATTGCCTCTTCTGGTACCATCCTAAGTGCCACCAGCTGGGTTCCCCTTGGTGGCGGGAGGTAGGCTAGAATGGTCAAAGGTAAGAGAGACAGTGAAGAGTGATGCGGAAGGCCTCTTACCATCAAAGCAGAATGAGGATATGGTGAGGAGACATCTAGTGCTAGAGACATGTCTGTGTGAAGACATGGGAAAGGTATGGCCTCTACACTCTTACATCCTAACCTTGGACTGGTAGAAAGCACAAACTGCTCTTCTGTTTCCTTTTTCCCGAAGAACACACTTGGGTAAGCTTAGTAGAAGGACATCTCATTCCAGGTCTTCCTCCAGTCCCATCACTGCCCAGCCCTGGTTAGTAACATGATTAAAACACAGGTGAGGGCATCCTGCAGCAATAAGTATGAATCCTCTTGTGGTGTCCAACACTTGCCTGCTCTGCTGGGATGCTTGTTCAAATCTTTTCTAGAAGTTGTTACATGGCTTCCACAGTCACGCTGCCTGGTTCTTTCTCCATAATGCAGATGGTACCACTGGGCCCCAAGGCAGCAAGAGAGTCAATGGCTCCTTTTCTCTGGGAGCATGCTGGAACTAGGGTGGGGGAGGAGATGTCCTGTCCCATAGCTGTTTTTGCAGCGGCCGCAGCACAATGCACAAAGCCCATCTTGTTCTTCCTAGGCCTGAGCTTCAGGTCCAACAGTATGAACTATGGAGACAGGAGAACAAGCTCCAGCTATCGCTTGCCTCATCTAGTTGCAGAGTTGCCTTACAGTCTGCTCTGAGTGGTCTGTCTAGGGCTGTTCTGCTGAGCGGATTCTAGAATGCTGTGGGGTAAGGGGACGTTTGGAAATATACTTGATGACACATGCCAACTGTTGTAGCTGTGCTGACACAGATCTCTGCCTTTTTACAGGTCCAGCACATACCGAGACCTCCGAAAGGGTGTGTATGTGCCCTACACCCAGGGCAAGTGGGAGGGGGAGCTGGGCACTGACCTGGTGAGCATCCCTCATGGCCCCAACGTCACTGTGCGTGCCAACATCGCCGCCATCACTGAATCGGACAAGTTCTTCATCAATGGTTCCAACTGGGAGGGCATCCTAGGGCTGGCCTATGCCGAGATTGCCAGGGTGAGAACCACGCCTGGACCTATACACTGTTGCCTGCACACTGCTTACTGCATGCCACACAAGGAAGGAGTCAAGAGGAAGGGGGAAGGATGAACTGAAAGGGTAAACATGGGACTGGAGAGATGGCTTAGTGACTATAGTGCTTACCCAGCAGTCATGAGAACCTGAGCTTCATCCCCACAACCTACATTTTCAAAAAGCCTGGGTGTAATAATGCATGCTTGTAACCCCAACTCTGGGAAGGCAGAGTCAAGTAAATCCTGGGGCTTGTTGGCCATTAAACCTAGCCTACTAGACAAGTTCCCAGCCAGCGAGAGACCCTGCCTTAGAAACCAAGAAGCTGGAGAGAGAGCTCAGCAGCTAAGAGTACTTGCTGCTCTTCCAAGGGGCCCAGGTTTGATTCCTAACACCCACATGGCAGCTCACAATCACCTGTAACTCCAGTTCCAGGGGACCCAATGCCTTCTTCCGGCCTCTGCAAGCACCAAACACATGCATGGTGCAGAGGCATACAGGCAGGCAAAATACCTATACCCACAAAAACAATCAATTTTAAAACAAAACAAGTTAGGGCTGGTGAGGTGGCTTGGTGGGTAAGTAAGTACCCTTGCCAACAAGCCTGAGAACCATGTGGCAGGAGGAGCCAACTGATGCCTGCCCACTGTCCTCTGATCTTCACACCCATGCTGGGCTGCACATGTCAGTGCATACCCAAATATCTATTTCTAAAAGGTACACAGATTCTGAGCAACAATATCCAAGGCTGTCCTTTGGTTTCTCTATGTGCGCACAAAGACACAGACATACAGATGCACACACACATGCATGTCATAAAGGAGAGAAAGTTTGTCTGAAGGGCTATACACAAGGCAGGAGGGGGGACTGTCATGGGAGCAGCTATGATAGGTACAGGAGGCCTTCCCCAAATATGAAACAGGCTAACCATGTGGGGATGGATGGAAATTCCTATGGCTAGCACTTGTCTATTTGCAATGCAATGTCTCTTACCCTTGTTCAGTCAGATCTCAGTACGTCAGGTTGATCTTTCCTGAGGAATATCCCCAAGTTTTGACTTTACCCCTGAATACGGGCAGGAAGCTGACCTCTGTCTGTTAGTGCCCTTGCACCAGGATTTACTCCTGTGTCTCTCTGCCACAGCCCGACGACTCCCTGGAGCCCTTCTTCGACTCGCTGGTGAAGCAGACGCACATTCCCAATGTCTTTTCCCTGCAGCTCTGTGGCGCTGGCTTCCCCCTCAACCAGACGGAGGCACTGGCCTCGGTGGGAGGGAGCATGGTGAGTAGGTCCTCAGAGGGGCCATGTGTCCTCTCCCTGGGGCCAGGATCAAGAAACCCCTTACACCCCCAATCCTACTTCCCCCTTTCCTCTTCCCAGTCTCTTCCCTGCTTTTCTTGAAAGGAGCTGAATCACTCATGGAAAGGATTAGAAACAGTTAGATACAGTTCAAAGGAAATAAAACCTGTTAAGATTACTGTCTGAAATCTGAAGAGGGTATGTAAGGAATTTAAGCTTGTTAAGAGATACTGTCTGGCCGGGCGGTGGTGGTACACACCTTTAATCCCAGCAATCGGGAGGCAGAGGCAGGCGGATCTCTGTGAGTTCGAGGCCAGCCTGGGCTACAGAGTGAGTTCCAGGAAAGGCACCAAAGCTACACTGAGAAACCCTGTCTCGAGAAAAAAACAAAACAAAACAGATACTGTCTGTAACAGCTCAGCTGACCCAGAGCTCCCTGTGTAGACCAGGCTGGCCTAAGATTTGCAGCATCCCCCTCCTTCCGTTTTCCAAGTGCTGGGATTACAGGTGTATGCCACCAGACTCAGTTCAAGCCCATTTATTAATTAGGACAGTAATGAGTGATTCTCCAACAAGCAAAGAAAATAAAACTTATGAAAGCAGCATATAATCAATTCATTCCATATTTATTGTGCTAGCTTAGGTTTAAATAACTTTCTGTCAAGGGCTATGGGATTTTGATACAAATAGTCCTGATGTATCTCTTCTCCTGAACAGACTTAAGAAACTAAAAATTTCCACGCATGGGGTTTAGTGGGATTAGAAAGGAAGATAGAAAAGGTGGTGTGGAGAGAATCTTGACACCCCAAGAAATGGCTGATCTTACTACTTGGTTCTGGGTGCCCTGCTCTCCTCCTTTGCTGGGACATAGGTATCTGCCTTTTTCTCTTAGATCATTGGTGGTATTGACCACTCGCTATACACGGGCAGTCTCTGGTACACACCCATCAGGCGGGAGTGGTACTATGAAGTGATCATTGTACGTGTGGAAATCAATGGTCAAGATCTGAAAATGGACTGCAAGGAGGTAAGGAAATGGAAGGGGATTCAAGTTGAGAGTAAAGGGGTTAGCCACAGTGTGAGAGGTTGGAAGGAGAGGATGGAGGCACAGGACCTGTCAGGACTGGACCAAGTCAAAAGCTTAGTGATCACACAGCAGTCCCTGAGGTGAAGGGCAGGACCTGGCAGAGCAGTCACAGAGCCCGGACCATGGAGCTTACAGTATAGTAATGACAATATGGAACTGGTTCCTGTCTGGACCCTAGTCACTGCCTTTCATGGCCTGGGGCATGTCCGTGAGGTAGCATGGTGAGATGGATCTGACTCCAGCCCTGCTGTTACTAAGTGCCTCCAGGATCCTTGTGTCAATATCCTCTTTCTCAGAGACTGTGAAGGTCAAAGCCAATGTACAAAGTGTTAGTCCCTATGTTTCTTCGCATACTCCAAATGCTGACATTTGGGATCTCTTTCCCTAGATTCTTTTTTTTTTCCCTTTTACATTTTTAGCGGGGTAGGGGGTGCATGCGCTACAGCTTGTGTGTGGAGGTTAGAGGACAATTTTCAGTAACTAGTTCTCCCACCATAGGGATCTCCCTGGGATTGAACTCAGGTCATCATATTTGGTAGCAGGTACCCTTACCTGCTGAGCTATCTCAGTGGCCCACTCTTTTGGTTTTTTCAGGTAGGGTTTCATGTAGCACATGCTGGTCTCAGACTTGCTATGTAGCTAAAGATGATGTTGAACTCCTGGTCCTCCTGTGTCTGACTCCCAAGTGCTCTCTACAGGCCTACACCACCATGCAGTATTAGGGCTCAAACCTAGGGCTTCATGCATGCTGAGCCAACCTTGTCTACATTATTATGTATGTCAAATGAGAATAACTACACAAAAGTACTGGAAGAAGTTACAAACACCACACAAGGCATTCTGTTTAGATTTGGAGAACACCTACCCGCACAAGGTAACGAAGTTAATACTCACCAAGTGCCTGGGATCTGCTAGAACTACTTAGTACTTTCAGCATGTTGATTTGGTTAGTTCTTTTGCTAACCTTTGAGGTAGGTACTGTTATTATCTTCAGTTTAGAGACAAGGAAACAGGTTCACAGAGGTTAAGTAACTTGCCCAAGGAGGTATGCAAAGCTGAGATGCCAACCCTAGCAGGATGCCTAGATGCCAGAGTCACCCCCTCCCAACTCTTTTGACCCTTTGCTCTCCTTCCCAGTACAACTATGACAAGAGCATCGTGGACAGTGGCACCACCAACCTGCGTTTGCCTAAGAAAGTGTTTGAAGCTGCAGTCAAGTCCATCAAGGCGGCCTCCTCGGTCAGTGGAGTAAGGACGAAATGGTGTCAGAAGTCAGTGGCAGCCACACACCTCAGCAAGCACCAAAGATGTCTATACATAGACCTTTCCACTCAGGGCACTTAGAAACTGTGGTTGGTCTGCTGGCTCAGCTGGTACCTTTCTTCTTTTTTGTTTTGGAGACAGGGTCATGAATGTAATGCAGGTTGGCCTTGAACTTGACATCTTCATGCCTCAGCCTTCCAAATTCTGGGACCACAGGTGGTGTGAGCTGCCAAGCTCAGTAGCCCTGGCACAGATTTATGAGCCGAGTGCCCCACTTTCTTCTTCCGATCCTTAGTCTAGTTTTCCTTTGCCACTGTGGAAATTTCCCTAGAAAAGCAAATAGTGGCACTGGTACTGCAATTATGAACACAAGAGGAGAGATGGCGAGACGGGCTTCCTCACCTTCCTCTCTTGTCAACAGACGGAGAAGTTCCCGGATGGCTTTTGGCTAGGGGAGCAGCTGGTGTGCTGGCAAGCAGGCACTACCCCTTGGAACATCTTCCCAGTCATCTCACTTTACCTCATGGGTGAGGTCACCAATCAGTCCTTCCGCATCACCATTCTTCCTCAGGTATGTCCCCAAGCTGAGGCGGTGGGGTGCCAAGAAGACGACAAAGTGTGTATACTAAACAGACGTGGCTTCCTACAACTTGAAAGACAAAATGAAGGTCTAGTGGTAAAGGGGTCTTGGAAAATTCAAACTCGGGACTTGCGGAAGAGACGAGTGCAGATGGCTAGCAAGCAGAGAAAGGCAGGAGGATGAGATGAGAAGGCATGCTCTCACCCTGTGACTCTCTGTCCCTAGCAATACCTGCGGCCGGTGGAAGATGTGGCCACGTCCCAAGATGACTGTTACAAGTTCGCCATCTCACAGTCATCCACGGGCACTGTTATGGGAGCTGTCATCATGGAAGGTTTCTATGTGGTCTTTGATCGGGCCCGAAAGCGAATTGGCTTTGCTGTCAGCGCTTGCCATGGTGAGAGCACCAGTGAGGAGTGTGTGGGGTCAGTCTGGTCATGTTCTCCCTGTCAGCAGCTAGGATGCCCAGGTCCCTTTCTGTTTGGGAGGTAGTGATAGTTGCCTCTGGCTAGTCAGCTGTGTGAAAGCTACGCCTGAGGCTTGTTCTGGTGAACTCTGCCTGAGGGGAAAGCATTGTTGGAAACCCCTGACAGTCAGAGCTTTGCAGCACTTGGAAATCCTCGCTGCAAGGACAGCTGGCTGCCCACAGTGAGACTGAATGCTACCACAGAAAGGTGGTGGGCTTTGTGGTTAGACTTTCATGGTTACAGGTAAGTCTGCTACATGTGTAAGGGGCTGGATTTTGCTCAACTCAGAACTGTTAACTTTTTGGTATCACTTCTACTGGGTAAAACAATGAGGAAGCCTTGCAGTTTCCAGGGTCCTGGAATGGGAAACGGATCTCCCCCAGTGCTGGCTTCCCTGTCCACTGCTCACTCTTTCCAGGCAGGGCTCTGCACAGCCTCACTCAGGTGGATCCCCAGGGGTCCTTGTCAGGAAGCTGTATTAATTATGTACCCCAAACTGCTCGGTGACAGTAAGAGTCTCCTCTGCTCTTTCTCCAGTGCACGATGAGTTCAGGACGGCGGCAGTGGAAGGCCCTTTTGTCACGGCAGACATGGAAGACTGTGGCTACAACATTCCACAGACCGACGAGTCGACACTGATGACCATAGCCTACGTCATGGCTGCCATCTGCGCCCTCTTCATGTTGCCACTCTGCCTCATGGTGTGCCAGTGGCGCTGCCTACGCTGCCTGCGCC
Source organism: Peromyscus aztecus (assembly GCA_902168405.1). NCBI lineage: Eukaryota > Metazoa > Chordata > Mammalia > Rodentia > Cricetidae > Peromyscus > Peromyscus aztecus. The sequence goes on along the minus strand of CABHPQ010002372.1, from coordinate 20,168 downwards.
ATCAGCATGATGACTTTGCTGACGACATCTCCCTGCTGAAGTAAGGAGGCCTGTGGGCAGATGACAGATCCCCTGGACCACATCTGGGTGGTTCCCTTTGGTCACACAAGTTGGAGACACAGATGGTACCTGTGGCCAGAGCACCTCAGGACCCTAACCAACCTGCCAAATGCTTCTGCTTTGAAAAAAAAGGGAAAGCTGGCAAGGTGGGTTACAGGGCTTGTACCTGTAGGGAACAGAAGAGGAAAGAAAGCAGCATTCTGGTGGCAGGAATACCCTTAGTCACCTCAAACTTGAGTTGGAAATTCTGCTGCTTGAAGCTTCAGCCCTGACCCTCTGCCCAGCATCCTTTAGATTCTCCAACCCAAAGTATTCTTTCTGTCCTTCCAGAAGTACTGGTGTCACACCCAGGCTACCCGGCATGTGTCCCTGTGGTACCCTGGCAGAGAAAGGGCCAATCTCATTTCCCTGCTGGCCCAAGTCAGCAGAAGAAAATGCAGTTTGTCAGTTGCTTTAGTGATAGGGACTGCAGGATCAAGTCTACACTGATGCAAAGACTGCTTCTTGAGTTAAACAAAAACCAATATGATGCGATGTTTGTGCTCCTGGGGGCAGTCAAGATGAGGAGAGACAGGACAGAGACAGAGGAAGGAGGTGGTAGCAAAGCTAGGAGAGGCAGAAATGTAATCACTTTTTAGTCCCAAGTTTAAACTCATCTCCAAGACAGAAGCCCATCTGGACTAAGAGAGGTGTCTTTCCCCAATGTGTCTGTGGTTGCAGCCTGAACCGAAATGAGACGGGGAAAAGGGCTTATTAGCCAAAGAGCTCTGTTTAAAGCTCTCTTCAAGGTACAGTGCTCATGAGAAAGTCCCACTGGACAGATGAATTCCTACCTTGTTAATTCCACCTGTCTCTACCTGCTTCTTCTATATGCTAGGTGGTACTGAAATGTCCCAACCTGAAGGTCCCAGGTGCCCTATGGGACAACAGTTAGAATACTGCAGCGCTGGGGACTGCCTTGCCAGCATAGGTTCACTCCAACCGAGGTGCTAAAAGGAACAAACAGGAGAGTTCTCCTATCTGTTCCACAAAGGCAGAATCCTGACAATTCATTCAGAAGGTATAGGGCTGATGCCTTTGCCTCTGCCTGGATTTCATTTTTATTTCATTTTTCTTGCCCAGTGGTACAAAGTGGTAGGATCTTTATGGAGTACTGAGTTCATTACTTTCGTATCTTCCCCAGTGGCCCCTTTATTTATTTGGCTGAGGCATCATCACACACTGGCTAGTATTAAACCACGGCTGTAAGAAACAGAGGGCTTTCTGGTCCTGTGTCATTGCCTTCAGTATCTAGGCTGCCTGGAGAAAGGATGGCAGCCTCAGGGCTTCCTTACCTCCTTCTCTGCCTTTTCCTGATAGAGCAGTCTTCTTCCTGCTCTCTGCTGCCCCTCCCAACAGTACATGGGTACCCAGGCTGGTTCTTGGGCTAGATAGTGGGGGCCACACTCATTTCTCCCTGTCAGTTCTAACACGGAAGAGCGGAACTGTCCTGGGATACCTGCTGACCCTACCCCATATGCTCTACACACTGCTTTCAGGTAGGGCCTGCCAAGCATGGAACTAGCCGACGGGGGAGAGGGACACGTGCAGGGCCTCTGGAGCTGCTGGCCCTAGCCAGCTGCCCACAAGCCATAAACCAATAAAATAAGAACACTGAGTCACAGTTTTTCAGCTGGGTTCTCTTCATTCCCCTTGCACTGGTGCTGCTCTGGCTGAGTGGGAACACCCTACAACCACAAAGACAGCCAGGAAGAGTGGAGCCTGTCCACTTCCAGCTCAGAACCTACAGTGTAAATAAGCTTCCAGAATCACTACCATGAAATGAAAATGCCACATTCTGCTTTATAATTTCAACCTATGTTGGGGAAAACTGGCTTTTTCCCATCTTTTTCCAGGGGGGAAAGACACTCAACCTAGTTGTTATTTACCCTAGTAACTGGTGTTCTATTTTTTTTTAAAGGGGAAATTTGCATTTATTTTTCTTTTGATGGTTAATTCCTTTGTATCATAAATATATGAACTATGATGTGTAAAACAGAAAAACAAATCTTGACAACAGCTTCTTGCTTGTAAAAATATGTGTTATACAGCTCTATTTTTAAAGTCTCCTGAAAAATTACTGGCCTATCTCCACACTGCATGTGGGCTTTTGCCACTGGTCTGCATGGATTGTACCACTGAGGCCCAGTGGGCAGAAGTGATGGGGAACAGGGATGCAAAATTTGAGAGTTTTTCTGACTGTTTCTCTGCAAGGAATAGAGCCACACTGACGAGGTTCCAGCTGCAGGGACCCACTCTTCAAAATGGAGCCTTCCTGGGACTTGCTATTTATCCTTGGTTTTTTTCTCTCTACTATTTTAGCTTCAAAGATGTTTTTTTAGAAAAGAAGAGTAATTTTTAAAAAAAAAAATTTTTTTTGAGACAGTATCTCATTAAGTAGCCCAGGCTGGCTTTGAACTTGTAGCAACCTTCCTGCCTCTGCCTCCTGAGTGTTGGGATTACAGGTGTGTACCACCACTCCTCAATAGAAACCATATATATGTGTGTATGTATGTGTGTCTGTGTGGGGCTTTTTTTTTTGTGGGATGTGTTGAGACAGGGTCTCATGTACCCCAGGCTAGTCTTGAACTCCTGACCCTCCTTCATCCACCTCCCAAATACCATGATTACAGGCTTGTGTCACTATGTTTGGCTAGACACAATATTCTTTATACTCACTTCCAATTTACAGTTTTCAGGGGACACTGAAAGGCTCTACACAGCCAGTGCCAGGCTGCTGCACAGCTGAAGGGAGAGAACAATCTTAAGATTCTAAGACAGAAAATGAATCCCCCTCATGAAAAGAACAAAGGAAGTCGTCTTCCATTTTGTCATCTTTTCTGTTCAAGACAGTATCAAACTGGAGACAAGAAGACAGAAGTACTTAATTAACCAAAGAAAGTAGGTCACCTGACCTCTAAAAAGTTGAGTACTCAGGCCACTCCATTCCCCTTTTAAGATGCCAAGGTAATCCTGGGAAGTCCAGTTCCCTAAATATGCTTGTCAATCAACCTGGACAAATAAGGCAAAAGAAAAGAATTCATCCATAAGCTCATAGGCAAGGAAGAAAAAAAAAGAATTTAGTTAGCTCAGAAAGGAGAAAGTCTTTGCTGTCCTAATACAAATTGCTAGATTCAACAAGCATTTCCCAGTTCCAGAATGGGAAAACATCAATTGTTGGTAACATAATGTTGCCCTTCCCCCAGATCCAATTTCTTTTTCCTTGGTTAACACTTGTTTAATTCTAAAAAAAAAGAAGGTAATTAAAGCCATTTACTATAGGAATAAAGATAAAGATTGGAAAAGACTCCAGGTTCTCTGAGCCACAGATGTCCCAGACATAAAAACCAGAAGTACTCTATTAGCAGAGGTGGAAAACCATCTCACTCCAGATGGGAATCTACAGAACATGGCTGTGACTGTCAGGTCCCACCCCCTTCATCTCACTCTCTCCATTTTATCCTAGACAGGGAATGTGTCCCCCATAGCTTCCTTGCTTCACAAATGAAAATCCAACATCCCATGATTATTCTGCAAATAATTTTGCACAGACATCTCACCCCAGTGCCTGTCTGGAGCTCACCCAAGGTCACCAAACAACTTGGTTGTGAACCAACTGCCTTAACCTTTGAAGGAGAGGATAGCTAGATTAGGAGACCAGAAGAACGGGAAGGGTGAGCACTCTGCAAGGCTGGTCTGTCATTGCTCAGTGGAGGCCAAGCCAGTGACAACAAGGGACGGTTGCTAGGCCCAGGGAAAAATCTATGAATTGAGATTTTCTCTCCAGGAAATAGAGCAGACAGAAGATGGTGGGAGAAATGGAACCTGATTATGTTCTTGGACTGTGGATTTTACTGACATAAAACAGAATATCCTGTATACCTGATATCAATGTATAAATAATGAGCATTAACACAGTAAAATGTTCAATGAAAAAAAATCAAACTATCAGAGTTACATTTTTTCCCCCTCAATCAGTAACATTTTATCATTGGAGTGGCCAAAACAATACCAAAGCTTCTGGAGGCCCCTGCAAAGCAAGGCATCTGGTTGGACAGCAGGTGAGCACCAGGCTTCAATTCTGCATACATGAGCCTTACAGAAATGGACTAGAGGCTGAGCCAAACCAAAGCAGGATGGCCTTAGAGCAACAGCAGCTTTCTAAAATGGGTTAGACAACAATCCTATGCAGGGATCGTGATTTCAAGGTCAAATTAAATGTCATATTCCCTACAGTCTGCAACCCCAAAAAGAACTGCAAGATGAGGGGGAACAGGGTATATCTGCATTATATACATACTTTCATTACGAACGTTTGAATACAGACTTTCTATACACACATTACCTATATAATAAAAATGTACACGGCATGAGTATATGTCACTGTATAAATATAGAGTTTTAGAAATCTTGAACCCGCGTTTCCTGTTCACATCGGTTTCTCCTCTTCTTCCTCCCCAGTCGGGTCCATCATTTAAGAGTTGGGCAAAAGGGACAAGTGTCATTTGTGTTGGTCTGGGCCCAGAATTTGATACACTGGAAAGAAAGAGACACACATATACCTCAGACTTGGCTGGGAAACCAAAGTAAAGTTAGCAGAGAGTGCCATAAAGATCACGAGACCTAACTTTCAAAAGTTCTCACAAGGGCCGGATGGACTAGCAGAGCTATTTCAGCAGGATCTCTCTGCATGTTATGTTAGTATGAAAATATGCTTGTGTAGGTGCATACACGCATGGAGGCCAGGGGATAACCACAGGTGTCTTTTTTTCCACCATTAAAAAAATATTTACTCCATGTATGAATGTGTGCCTTCAGGGCTTTTTCTTATCTAGAATGTAGGTGCTGGGCTGAGTGCCTGCCTAGCATACAGAAAGTCCCGGGTTTGAGCCACAACACCACAGAAACCAGGTATGGTGACACACACCTGTAATCTTAGCACATAGGAGGTAAGGGCAAGAGGATCAGAAGTTCAAGGTTAAAAAAAAAGTTCAAAGTCATCCTTACCCACACGAGGAGTTAAAAGAATTTAGATGTTAGTATAGTTTTTACTTCTTGGAAAAACAGAATGAACAAAACAAACTGGTTAAGAAGAATCACCCTGCTCTTAGCAGGAGTCACTTGTGAGTCTGTCAGTGAAGATAACACACAGGCCTTCAAACTATTCTGTTAATGGAGTTACTAATCTCATATTCAGGCCCCATCACTCCTCTCAGATAAAGCAAAGCAGAACCAAGAAAACAGATTATCAGTGTTTAACTATGAACTGCATTTAGTCACCTACAGAGAATGGGATTAAAAGCTATGACATCCTAGCTGCAGATTCTGAACTCTACTGATGGTGAGTCCATAAATGACTAAAAACTTCATAACTAAACATTAATGATGGGAATTAACCTAGTAAAATACTCCAGAGAAATGACCTCAGCTGTCAGAGCGAGCAAAGCACAAGAACGATAAGCAGTATCTACCTCCTTGTGCAGCGCGTGGGTGCAAGCCATCGGGTGCAGCTCACTGGGCTGGACAAGTTTCTGACACATCAGACACAGCTTACAGGTGGGTGGCGCCTGGGGGACAAGAAAGCTGGTCACAGCTGGCCAACCTCCGGCCAACCTTGCCTGCCATGCCCATGACTCTATCCGACAGTTCCATGGAGCAAAACTATTCTTCAGCAAAAGAAATATGAGTCCAAACCTAGATTCTTGCCTAAGATGTGTGCAGCATGTTCCCGGTAGGGCTGCACACAACTCTGCTGTGGAGATAACGGTTTCCTCTGTCATCCTTACCTGTACCCACTCCCTCCTCACCCTGTGCTTCTCCACATCCCAGGGTTAAAAGAAAAGAGCCTTACATGTGAAGACCTTCCAGGGCATGAAACTTGGGCAGAAGGCAAGAACATTGGGGTACTGATTTGGGCCAGAGGAGCAGGGTACAAAGCCCGGATCCGACCAAGTGGCTGTGGGTAGAAATAATTTCAGAGTGAGGGAAGAGAGTCTGAGCAACAGAGCATGTATCAAAAAAGAAACTGGGGCCAGCAGGATGGCTCAGTGGGTAAAGGTTCTTGCACGCAAGCCTAATGACCTGAGTTCAATTCCTGGAACTCACATGATAGAAGAAAATGGACTCCCACAAGTTGTCCTCGAACTTCCACACATGTACCCGTGAAAATACATCACACACACACACACACACACACACACACACACACACACACACACACAGAGAGAGAGAGAGAGAGAGAGAGAGAGAGAGAGAGAGAGAGAGAGAGAGAAGAATAATTTTTAAAAAAAGAACAACACAAGAAGAAATCATTCACTTTAAACGATGAAAAGAGCAGACCAGATACCGCTTGCTCTGATGCTCCTCACTCCCAGTTTTTCTGAAGTTGGCTTCTTCCTCAACCTCTCAGTAGGTCTAAGTTCTCTCCCTGTAGCTCCTCTTACCTGAGTGCTTGATGCCACCCGTTCATGCTCTGCCAGCCGTGCAGCTACCAGCTGGATTAACTCCTCCATGGTCAGGCCCGCCATGGTGGTACGTGCTGTCTTGATTTGCTGAAGAATGTTGGTCATCTGGGCCCTGAGAAAGAACATCCATCTTTATGGGGAACATTCCCCTAAGCTCCCTATTTCCAACCACAAATATTTCTCTGGCAGATACCTGAACTGATCCTTAAGAGCACTTACTTATTGCACTGTGGGAACCGAGTCAGCAGCTTTTCCAGGATCTTCTCCAGTTTGTCTACTGGTTGGGGCCGGGGAGTTTCAGTAGAAGCCTTAATCCCGCCCAAGCCTGGGGGAGGCGGGATGGAGGCAGCAGGAGGCATGTGTGGACCATGAGGGCTGACCAGGGAACCCAAGCCAGGGCTATTTCTCCCATGTGAGCCAGGAAGAGGTGGGGATGGTTGACTGGACTGGGAAAGGGCAGGGTTCAAGATTGGAAAAGACAAAGAGCGAGGATCTGCACTGGGCATGACCATAGGCATTGTGACCTGCCCAATAGAGAAGGGCATCCGAGGGGTCAGAGAGGGACTGGGCTGAAATACTTGAAGCATGAAATCTGCCTGCAAAGGGGAAGAGGTGGAGGACAAAAGAGATGGGGAGAAAAGATTAGGAACTGGAGCAAGGGATAAGGAGATGGTTCAGTTGGTAAAGTACCTGCCTTGCAAGCATAAAGACCTGAGTTCACATCCCAGTAGCCATGTAAAGGCCTATAGAGGGCATATATCTGTAACCCAATGCTGTGGGGGCAGAGTCAAGCAGATCCCTACAGTGGCCAGCCAGTTTAGCCAATCCTTGAGCTCTAGGTTCAGTGAGAGACCCTGTTTTAAGAAATAAGGCTGGGTGTAGTAATACATGTCTTTAATTCTAGCACTAAAGAGGAAGAGGCAGGTGGATTTCTGTGAATTTGAGGACAGCCTGGTCTACATAGTGAGTTCCAAGCCAGCCAGAAATGCATAGTAAGATCCTGTCTTAAGAAAAAAAGAATCTTAAAAGATAGCGACCTAAAGTTGATCTCTGGCCTAAATGCATAGAACACATACACATATACCCACACACGTACAAACATACCTGCATTGCACATATGCACACATATACAAGCATGCATTCACACATACATTATATAAACATACACATAAAAAATGTTTAGGAGCCTTTAATCCCAGCACTTAGGAAGTAAAGGCAGGCAGATATATCTGTGAGTTCAAGGCCAGTCTGGAATACAGAGTAAGTTCCAGGACAGCCAGGGCTACACAGAGAAACCCTGTCTCGAAAAACAAAGATAAACAAACAAAAAAATATTTTAGGAGAGAAAACTGGGGCAGACATCAGTGAGCAGCTCTCACACTCCTGCACTAAACAGGGATGCCCCAATGTCCTCATAAGAAGAATAAGTAGACAACCCTGACTTTGCCTACAACACAGAAAGGTGGACTCAAGTCAGCACTCTTACCTCTGAGGGGGGCGGAGGCAGAGTTGGGGTAGGGATCTGAGGAAGGCTGCTCAGCTTAGCTCCATTCCTCACTAGCTGGATGTGACTATTAAACTGGTCCTGGAACAACAGGAAGGAGAAGACGGTCCTTTACTCTAGGCTGAGCAAAGCTCTGGAGAAGGCACACAGCTCGCTCACTCGCTTGCTTGCTCGCTCGCTCTGTGCAGCAATGAACTAGGCAGCACCCCCTCCTGCCGTCAGGAGGGCTGGAGCACAAACTGGGGCTGACCAAACCATCACCCTTAGCTACACTTACCCGAACATTCTTTTTCATTATCCGAACTCCATTCAGTCTTGTCTCCCACTCCTGTTTGGAACGAACTGTCTCCAGGGTTGGAGGAGTTGACCTTTCAAGAAATGAAGAATTCACAGAATTCAAAAAACAAAACAACAATCAATTCTCCCCCCGCCCCCACCCAAGACAGAGTTTCTCTGTGTAACCCTGGCTGTCCTGGAACTCACTCTGTAGACCAGGCTGGCCTGGACCTCACAGAGATCTGTTTACCTCTACCACCTCCTGGGCAACAATCAATTCTTCATTCACATAAAATACATACTTAGAAACGATTTGGGCTAAAAAGCATGGGTTCTGTGCTTGGTCCTTCAAAGTAACTGAAAGTAAGATGGCAGCCCAGCACTCCTGCCTCCACTGTGTATGTGTTCTCCACTCTGGAACAGAGCACGCTTGACTCTACCGAGGCATGTTACTTCTCTCATTTATGTTACTTATTATTGCTTATCTAACCTGTACCCTCCCCTTTTGATGATAATGACACAAAGACGACTGTCCTAAAATCGCAGTCTTCTTCCAAGGAACAACTGTCCTCCAGATGAGGACAATCACCCGTGAGGGTGAGCCTGCACCCTAGAGTAGCAGTGGTGATCTTGTGGGAACCAGACGGATGCCCTCAAGTGGTGACAGCTAAAGGACTTCTTCATATCACCTCGCAGAACAAGAACTGAGACAAATATCAATAAGACCACATCTTGAGCCAGACTGGTTAATTATTTACCCCTCCTGCCCCTTGTCCCAGTTCCTCTATTTAAACCTGAAGTTCTGTGCCATGTGGTGCTGTATGCCTGTAAACAAACATTCTGAAGGCAGAGGCAGAAGGATCGAGTATTCCAGGCCAGCCTGGACTACACAAAATCCCATCTTAAAACCCTAGACTAGACTGGAGTGATGATGACTCAGCAGTTAATAGTGCTTGCTTCTTTCGCAGAGGAACGAAGGTTCACTTCTAGCATCCACATTGAGCATCACACTACTGCTTACAACTCCAGCTGTGGGGGACCTGACACCCTTGGACCTGTCTGTGAGTACCTGTACACATGTGCATACAAACATTCAAACATACACACATCACTATCAATAAAAATAGTCTTTTTAAAAACCTATATAAACAGATCAATCCAAAGCTCATGTTGGTACTCCAAAGGTAGCTAGCTTTGTTATCTCTGGGTCTCTTTATCTGTTCTTTCCAATGTGGCAACACTGATTCCATGTTTTCTGCTTTTTACCTTTTTACTGACCTCTTTAACTGGTATACTATGATGAGTGACTGAGCACAGCCTGCTAGGGTTGCCAGGGCCTGGGCTTTTGCCCTAAACTCCAGTTACACCCTGAGACACAGTTGTTGGGTAATGGTCCTTAAAAGAAGAGGTAGGAACAAGTGCTAGAGGAACCCAATAGTCTAAGTCATCTGCTTCACATAAATGATATCACTTTTCTGGCTGACAGGGTCTCCCATGTAGCCCATCCTGACCTGGAACTTTTGATCCTTCTGCCTCGGACACCTAAGTACTGGGATTACAGGAAAGTGACACCATGCCAAATATTTTAAGCCAAATATTTAAGAAAGAATCAACCACAGAGAAGGTTCTTGGCTGTCTGGAAATGCTATAGGAATCCTCCAAATCCTGTGGCAGACAGAGGAGAAACGGTCATGGAGGAAACAAAACTCCAAAGACCTACATTATGCTTGGATAGTTTAGCAGATGGTACTTACTCAAACAGAAGTACCATAATAGAAAGTGCAAAGCTATAAAAGGAGGAAAGAGTGAGGAAGTGCAGAACAGGGAAGAGAAGTCTGCAACAGTTATGGATGCACACACAGCGACAGCCTCAGAGTCCTAGGCAGACTCTAGGCACACACAGCTGTGAGCCAGGCCTGCTAGCCTGGGCCTTAGAGGAGGCACCTACTTGAGGTAAGTCAGATGCAGCTCGGCTTCTTTTTCTGCTTCTTCCAGTTTCAGCACCAGCAACTCCTTCCGGCTCTCTAGTGACAGGATCTAAGGAACCCATGCATGCACACATTCACGTATATACACATGCGTGTTTGTGCACACACATACAGCAGGGTGGGGGGGGTGGGGGGGAGGGAGAGAGAGAGAAAGAGAGCGCTTTACAAACACAAACTACCCGTAGTTAAAACAAATGCCTCCAGTCTTTAAGTACTTTATCAAAACTATATAGCACCTGGGAGCACAAGACCAAGGCTCTGAAGACATCGTCTCTTCTTACCTCAGCCTTCCAAGCCCGCTCTGTCTCTTCCATAATGTTCCGGTTGATTTCACCATCCTGGTTCTTGAGTCTATCCAGTTCCATTTCCCACACTTCTCTGTACAGTAAGAAGCCAAGAACAAGATTAAGGAAGCAAATGTAAGTTTGCTGAGCAACACCAAGGCAAAAGGAAAACCCAACTGTTCTGTCGGAGCTGCTACATGAAGCCTCACTCCCAGGATTCACTTTGGAGACAGACAAATGATGTGTAGAATAGTCTAAACTGCAAACAGGTCCAATAAGGGAAACGTTCCCTTCTCCACTTGCTCAAATAAAGTTACCTAGTGCAGGAAAGGAATATCTCTTAGAACCCAAACCTAGCTGGGCATAGTAGCTCATGTCTATAATCCTAGTTCTTGGAAGGCTAGGGCAAATGGATTGCTTTGAGTTCCAGACCAGCCTAGACTACAAGGTGAGACCCTGTCTCAAAGAAACAAAACCCCTCATGAGGCACAATGTTCCATGTATTTAGGGCATTCAAAACCTTTATGGGCCGGGCGTTGGTGGCGCACGCCTTTAATCCCAGCACTCGGGAGGCAGAGGCAGGCGGATCTCTGTGAGTTCGAGGCCAGCCTGAGCTACCAAGTGAGCTCCAGGAAAGGCGCAAAGCTACACAGAGAAACCTTGTCTCGAAAAACCAAAAAAAAAAAAAAAAAAAACCTTTATGGTGTTCCTTTTATTTCTCAATGTGTCTTTCAATGAGGGTAGTGGAAAACACAGGACCAAATGCTGGGCCAGGTAATTCTCAACTTTAATGCACAATCAATCAAGCATTTATCACTGGCTTACTGATCTCTGCATTTCCTTAACTACAGTAAAATTCTTCAGAAGCAAAATGTGAACTGTGTATGGCAGGTGGCTCAGAATCTTGGTAATACTTCAGAGTTTAAGACAAGAGGATCACTACAAATTTAAGGACAGTCTAGGCTACATACTATATTCTAGGCCAGCTTGGGCTATAGGATGAAATTCTGTCTCAAAAAAGAAAATGTATTTCCATCATACTTAGCACTTCCCATTTTTATCCATTTCCTCCATTTTAAAATGCTTCCTGCCCCTAACTCCCATCCTTAGGATGTAATATATTCAGGATTAGGGTGACCAACTGTTTTGGTTTGCCTTGCACTGAAATATCTCCTAGGAGATGGGTCTATCTGTGCTGCACTGGGACAGTTGACCCTCACACTCAGGACTGAAGAGGCCACTGTGGAAGAGACAAGAGGAAAATTTTCTCATATTACATTTGACTGTAAGCCGAAAGCAAGAATTACTCAGATTCATGAAAAGAACAGAATGAAAATGTTTTAAGTTATCTTTAATGCTTTTTTTGTTTTGTTTTGTTTTTTGAGACAGGGTTTCTCTGTGTAACAGCCCTGGCTGTCCTGGAACTTGCTCTGTAGACCAGGCTGGCCTGGAACTCACAGAGATCTGCCTGCCTCTGCATCCTGAGTGCTGGGACCAAAGACCTGCCACCTGTTGTCTTTTTCAGTTTTTTGGTTTTTTTTTTCCAAACAGGGTCTCTATGCTGCCCAGATTGGACTTAAACTTAGAGCAATCCTCCTGTTTCAGCCTCCCCATTGCTTAAAGTGTGAGTCACCACACCCAGCAAAAGGCAGCAATTCTCTTTTTAAATGTATTTATCTTATGTGTATGGGTGTTTTGTCTGAATGTATGACTGTATACCGTATCTGTGCCTGGTGCCCTTAGAGGCTCTGGAAGTGGAGTAACAGACAGTTGTGGCCTGCCATGAACCAGAGTCCTCTGCAAGAGCAGCTGCGGAGCTATCTCTCCAGCCCCAGAAGCATTTCTCCTACCAGAAGTGTCTAAGGCTCTTTTCCTTCACATAGTCTTGTTTATAATCCAATTCTCCACACATCCCTACCCTCTATTTGAGATTCTGGGTATGTCTGCTACATACACACTCATTCATTACTGACATAAATCTGCATTTGCTTTCTACTGACAAGTTCTGTCCATCTAACAGACCTGAGTAGGTGAGCCATGTGGTCTCCAAACTAACTTCTGTCACAGGAAGAATTCTCTAGCAGTTCTTTAAAGGCTTATAGGTAGTTATATCTTCCTGACCAACACATAAGCTTCAAGTTCCAAAAAGCCTCCAAAGCTAGAATCTTCTCACCATAAGAATATGTGGAATGCAGCAGGGCATGGTGGTGCATGCCTTTAATTCTGCACTTGGGAGGCAGAAGCAAGTGGATCTCTGTGAGTTTGAGGCCAGCCTGGTCTACAGAGTGAGATCCAGGACAACCAGGGCTACACAGAGAAACCCTGTCTCTAAAAACACAAAAACAAACCAACAAAAAGAATATGTGGAATGTGCTGGGTGGTGGTGGTGTACACCTTTAACCCCAGCACTCAGGAGGCAGAGGGAGGATCTCTGTGAGTTTGAAGCCAGCCTTGCTGTGGGATGGTCTATATGTCAAATTGCTCTGATTGGTCAGTAAATAAAATACTGATTGGCCAGTGGCCAGGCAGGAAGTATAGGCGGGACTAACAGAGAGAATTAAAAGAATAGGAAGGCAGAGGGAGTCTCTGCCAGCCACCGCCAGGACAAGCAGCATGTGAAGATGCCGGTAAGCCACGAGCCATGTGGCAAGGTATAGATTTACAGAAATGGATTAATTTAAGATATAAGAACAGTTAACAAGAAGCCTGCCACGGTCATACAGTTTGTAAGCAATATAAGTCTCTGTGTTTACTTGGTTGGGTCTGAGTGGCTGTGGGACTGGCCGGTGACAGAGATTTGTCCTGACTATGGGCCAGGCAGGAAAACTCTAGCTACACAGCCTGGTCTACAGAGCGAGTTCCAGAGAAAACCTATCTCAGAAACAAAACAAAACAAAATAAACCAACCAACCAAACAAACAACCCCAAAAACATCATGACCATAAGCTTCCACTTCCACATCATGGTCCATCACTGAAGGAAGTTAGGGCAAGAGCTGATGCAGAAGTCATGGAGGGGTGCTGCTTACTGGTTTGTTCCTCATGGCTTGCTCAGCCCGCTTTCTTATAGCATTCAGGACCATCTCCCAGGGATGGCTCCATCAACAATGGGCTGGGTCCTCCCACATCAATCACTAACTGAGAAAATGCACTACAGACCTGCCTACAAGCCAATCTTATAGAGGCATTTTCTCAATTGAGAGTCCTTCTTCCCAAATGACTCTAGCTGTGTCAAGCTGACATAAAACTAGCCAGTATTGTTATAGAATAGTCTTTTTGCACACTGTGAAGATATGTTGCTCTCATTGGTTTAATAAAGAGCAAAATGGCCAATAGCTAGGCAGGAAAAGGTTAGGTGGGACTTTCAGACAAGTAGAGAGCTCAAGGATGAAGAGGGCAGAGTTGCCAGGAGAAGCAAGATAAACATGCCATGTTAAAAAAGGTACTAAGTCACATGGTAAGATATTGTATTGTAGATAAGAAATATGGGTTAATTTAAGTTGTTAAAGCTAGTTAGTAATAAGCCTATGCTATCGGCCAAGTATTTACAATTAATAAAAAAGTCTACTGACTAAGTATTTATAATTAATAATAAATCTCTGTGTGGTTATTTGGGAGTTGGCTGGCAGGACAGCCTATACAGTACATACACCCAAATAAATGTGTAATAAAGTTTTTATTAATGAGGCTGGAGAGATGGCTCAGCAGTTAATAACACTGGCTGCCTTTCCAAAGGAGCTGAGTTTGGTTTCCAGCACCCACATGTTGGCTCACAACCATCTAATTCTGATTCTAGGGAATTTGCCACCCTCTTCTGGCTTACCAGGCATCAGATATACAGGTGACTCACAGGAAAGATACCCATACATATAGAATAAAAGTAAAATTAAACAAATGGGGAAGTTCCTGAACAGTGATAAAAAGTACTCAGCTTCCTTATATGTTACCTACACTATAACATAACCGTCAGATTTTCAAATAACCCATCATATAAAATACACATACAAGCTGGGCAGTAGTGGCACATGCCTTTAATCCCAGCACTTGGGAAGTAGAGGCAGTTGGATCCTTGTGAGTTTGAAGTCAGCCTAGTCTACAGAGTGAGTTCCAGAACAGCCAGGGAGGGCTACACAGAGAAACCTTGTCTACAAAAACCAACACATATGCACGCGCGCACACACACACAAAACAAAACAAAACAAAATCAAGGCTGTAAGATAGCTCACCAAATAAGGGCATTTGCCACCAAGTCTGATGCCCTGAGTTCAATCCTTAGAACTTGCATGGTAAAAGGAAGAACTAATTAATTTCTGAAAACTGTCCTCTAATTTTGTGCTATGGTGTGCACATACTCCCATGTACATGAACACACAGTAAGTAAATAAGTGTGGAAAAAAAAAAAAAACCCAAAACCAAAAAACACCACACACATCAGTTCCCTACTTTTGGCAAAATACAATCATTAAGTGTTTTATGGCTTTTGATTTTGCCCAGGCCTCACTCTGCAGTCCAGACTGAACTAGAACCTGTAGCCATCCTCCTGCCCCAGCCCCCCAAGTGCTGGGAGTGGCCATGTGAGCTGCAATGCTCAGCTGAATTTTAAAAGTTTGTTTAATTTAATTTCTTTCAATCCTACACTTCCATTATTTCTCATGTGTAGTTTTCAGATATCAGTGGTTGAAATTAATAAATTCAATCATATTGTACAATCCTGGCTTATTACAGGTCTTGATATGTTAAATATTTTTAAAAATAAACTTTGTTCTTTATCATAGAAGCCACACAAATTATAAAAATAATTTAATATAGAGACCCCAACTGTATTATTTATATGATCCTAGACAAGTTATTTAATTTTTGTAGACATCATTTTCTCCATTTATAAAAACAACAGTGTTTGTATCATGGCGTTGATGAGAAAGATACCTAAGAAAGCACATGTAAAGAATTAGTCATGAAGCTGGGCGGTGGCGGCACATCCCTTTAATCCCAGCACTTATTTATTCCAGGATTTATTTATTTTATTTCTTATGTGTAGTGTATCATTGTTTTGTCAGCATGTATGTCTGAACACCCGCATTCTTGCAGTGCTCAGGAAGGCCAGAAGAGGGCGTCAGATTCTCTGGCACTGCAGTTATAAATCAGTTAGGTGCCTGCTGTGTTGGTGCTGGGAACAGAACCCACACCCCCCAAGAGCAGCGGTGTGTGTCTGTAATCTTAGCAATTTTTTGTGGGGGGTGGTCCTTTGAGACAGAGGATCAAAGGCATGTGCCAGCACCGCCTGGCCTATCACGACACTCTCATATGGAGATGGGAAGGAGTCCCTGGAAGCTTATAGGCTAGCCGGCAAAACAACAAAGAGACCCAGTCTCAAGCGAAGTAAGCAAGGACTGAGACTCTAAGTTGTTCTCTGACCTCCACATCCATGCAGTGGCATGAACACATGTACACACAGATACACACTAAGATTTTAAAAAATTAGAAACAAAACAAAAACAACTATTAAAGACAAAACAAAACCTGTGATTTGAAATGGCTGCCCAGGGCTGGAGAAATGGCTCAGTGGTTGAGAGCACTGGATGCTTTTGCAGAGGACCTGGGTTCAGGTTCCAGCACCCACATAGTGGTTTACAATCATCTATAACTCCAGTTCTGGAGGATCTGATGCCCTCTTCTGATCTCCATGAGAACCAGGCATGCACGTGGTACACAGATATGCATGCAAGCAAAATACTCATATACAGAAAAAAAAATAAATCTAAAATTTTTTTGTCTTAAAACAAAGTGGCTGTCCATTATGCAGGTCTATTATTACTGACTTAAGTATTTCCTTGATGCCAGGTGTTGGTGGCACACACTAATCCCAGCACTCGGGAGGCAGAGGCAGGTGGATCTCTGTGAGTTGGAGGCCAGCCTGGTCTACAAAGCAAGTTCCGGGGAAAGTCAGGGTACATAGAGAAACCGTGTTTCAAAAAACCAAAAAAGGGAAAAAAAAAAAAAACCTTCCTTGTTATTATTTTTTAAAATCTAGATGACTATGTGAACTTAAATCTTTATTGTGGGTATGTGCATACCTGTGTGTACAGATGTTTTGCCCATCTGTATGCCTGTGAGACATGTGCACGAAGTGTCTTTGTAGGCCAGACTAGGGTGGTGGATCCGTTGGGACTGGAGTAACAGAGGTGCCATGTCAGTCCTCTGGAAGAGCAATCAGTGCTCTTGACTGGAGAGCATTCTCCTGCCCCTTCCTTGTGATTTTCAATTTCACTATCATAAATGATGCCACAGCAGCCTCTCTGTGTGACCAATGCAGGCTGATGACAAAGCGATGCAGTTAGATGTGAGAGGAAGGTGAGCTGGGTGAGCCACCTGGTCCACCCCAGCCTCACTACTCTGCACTGCTTGTCCAGTGAGGCTTTCTGAGCCTTCTTTCCTAGAGTATGAAGTAGAGAGAACACAGGAATCCACCTTCCATAGCATCATAGTGCAAACTAAATGAGTTAATGTATTCAAAATGCCTAAGACGGTCTCTAGCAAATAGTAAGGGCTTCATATATGCCAGTTATCATTTGAATGCTAGAACAACTTTCTTCAGAGAAACTAAAATACAAATATACTTTTATTTCCCGGCCAGGCACAGTTGCACACAACTTTAATCCCAGCACTTGGAAGGCAGAGGTAAGAGGACTCTGTGAGTTTGAGGTCAGTATGGCCTATATAGCCAAGGCTACATAATGAGAATCTGACTCCAAAACAAAACAAAACATCGTTTTCCCCGTGACAAGTGGCTGTAGGAAGACGGCTGCCTTGGAGTATAGGTGCAGATGCTAAGTGTCCCATGAGATACGTATTCTCTGACACTTAGAGGAGAGATAAGAATTAGGATCTCTGAGTCCTCAGCCAAAGGCCTTTCTTGCAGAATTATGTTACACTCTAGATACGGGCAAGGAGACAAAGCAGAACCAAATCCAGTGGAGAGGTAAATAGATACAGTCAGCTGTGGTGTTCAAAGGTGTATTTCCTGAGCTCAAGACAATTTAGGAAATCTTTTCTTTTTCTTTTTGGTGTGTGTGGGTATTATGACATAGCTCTCTTGCAGTTCTGGCTTACCTCAAATGTAGAAGAGACTGAGCTTGAAATCCTGATCCTCCTGCCTCCACCTCCTAAGTGCTGAGAATACAGGCCACCATGCCAGGCTTAAAATCAGTTTCTTAAAATAGTGCAACCATACACAGAATGATTAGATACAGAAAAAATTACTGGGATAAATTCTTCATTGATTCAACATCTTTAACAGTAGTCTCAATGTGCTACACATTTTTAAACTTACAGATATAGCCCAAATACTTTTCCAGTTTTGCTTGGTGAACAAAAGGGACAAGGAAAATGTGGGCAGAACAAGCCAACTGTGCAAAGGGCAAAGAGCAAGCAAGGGTCAAGGGCACAAAATCCCAGCAGGACGAAACAGAGGCACTAGCACAGAGATGGCGCCAGAAGCCTTGGGGATAGAGCTGCACTTTTCAGAGTGTAGGCCAGGGTCCCCAAACACATCGAAGGCCCACTCCACAGAGCTACAACTTTAAGCTTAAATTTGTAAGCTAGAAAGAAAGAAAGAAAGGAGGGAGGGAGGGAGGGAGGGAGGGAGGGAGGGAGGGAGGAGGCGGTGGTGGCACACCTCTTTAATCCCAGCACTCAGGAGGCAGAAACAGGTGAATCTGAGTTTAAGGCCAGCCTGCTCTACAAAGTGAGTTCTAGGTCAGCCACAGCTACACAGAGAAAGCCTGTCCCAAAGCCAACAAACAAATAAATAGGAAGGAAAGAAGGACAGATAACAGTATTTACCTTTTTCATTTTTTGATGAGCTGACACTGGAGTTTTCCTGAGAATACATGACATGTGACAGTATCCTCACTTTTGTGACTAATAAACACATACTTCTCTATTCTTCTGACTTCAGCCATTTTCTCTTTTGGTAAAGGGGCTGTTTGGTTTTTAAGCTTTATTTTTATTTATATGTATGTACCTCGGTGTATGTCATGTGTGTGAGAATGTCCAGGAGGTCAGAAGAGGGCACTGGATTCCTGGGAGCTGGAGCTACAGGCTGTCATGAACCACCCTATGTAGGTGCTGGGATTCGAAACTGGGTTCTCTACAAGAGTAGCCAGTGTTCTTAACTGTTGAACCATCACTCCAGCCCCCGATTTTAAATTTTTGCATACACAATTATATCAACACTTGGAAGATCTACAAAATGTTGGGCCAATATTTAGTAAATATGCACTGTGTTATCAGATCAACTATGGGATCCACTCAATGGGTGTAAAGATTATTTTAAAAGACACTGAGATTCCATAGTTGCAGGGGGAAGAAAAAGCTCTTAGAATTTCCCTTATGAGAGCCAAAGCAGCAACTTCCAGAGAGCAAAGCTGTCATGAACTGCTCCCAGAGGAAGAACAGGAGCCATCAAACAAGCCTCCTTTTTTAGAGAGCTTACAGCCCTTCCACTACATGTGGAGGCCAGAGGTAGACGGCAGGTGTCTTTCTCTACTTCCCTCTATGTTATTTTTTTGAGGCAGAGTCTCTTTACTGAACCTACAGCTCAAAGATTAGCTAGACAAGCTAGCTGGATAGCTCCAGGGATCTGCCTCTCTCTGCATCCCCAGTGTGGGGGTTATAGAGATGTTATAGGCCATGTCAGCTTTTTTACAGGGGTGCTGGAGATCAGTTCCTTGTGTCTGCACAGGAAACACTGAGCTACCTCTTCTTACGTTCTAAGACAAGGTCTCTCATGGAACCTGGAGCTTATCAATTCTGCTAGCCTGGCTGGCCAATGAGCTGCAGGGATCTTCTTGTCTCACTGCCTCCCATCCCCAGCGCTGGGGTTATAGATGTGTGCTGCCATCCCTGGTTTTTAGCAGTTGCTGAAAATCTCAACTCAGGTCCTCATGCTTGCCTGCATAGTAGGCACTTCACTGACTAAACCACCTTCCTAGTTCACAGACATTCTCATCTACTGAAAGCTCATTTTTCTTTCCACAAAATGTTCTCTAAGTGCTCTTTCTCATCCCTCTCCAGGGAATCATTTGGGGACTACAGGAATGAGTCAGTTGGTAAAGTACTCGCGTTGAAAGTTCAAAGATCTGAGTTTAATCTGCAGAACCTACATAAAGGTGCTGAGCATGGTGGGAGCACACACTTGTGATCCCAGCACTGGGCAGGGGAGACAGTAGATCTCTGGGGCTCACTGGCCAGCCAGTCTAGCCTAATTATTGAACTCCAGGCCAACAAGAAACCCTCTCTCATCAAAGGAGGTGAATGGTGTTCATGGGGATGACATCCAAAGTGTGTCTCTGTCTCTGTCTCTGTCTCTCTCACACACACACAGTGTTGGCTAACTGTCAACTTGATACAAGCTACAGTTATTTGAAAGGACGTAATGTCAATTGAGTAAATGCCTTATGGGTAGTGCCATCCCTGGGCTGGTGGTCCTGGGTTCTATAAGAAAGCAGGGGGGCTGGAGAAATGGCTTAGAGGTTAAGAGCACTGACTGCTCT